>DWTT01001029.1:0-12798 GCA_018250895.1 Carterocephalus mandan
TTTTGATTAGTTCTTTTTTCAAGAAAGTTAACACTAACCTTAGTTATTAAATACTTTTTTTTTTTTTTTTTATAATACATATATTCATAGATAAAAAATTATATATCAGAAAAAAATTATCAAAATCTCTGTTTTACAGAATTATTTTAGGCGTTGAAAATTGAATTGAGCGTTGTATATTAGAAGATACAATAGTAGTAATAGTGGACATTATAAATGATTAAATTATTATATCTTCGATGTAGGAAAGCATCAAAAGATGCCCATGATGTGGTTTTATCTAAACCAAATAACACATCAAAAATCTTAAAAAACACTCAACTGGAGAGGTAAATTTTATTTCTTTGCTGACCTGTATCAATACTGCTGTATTTAACTAATGTAAGGAAATAAAACACGTACTAATTTTCATATACAAAAAAGTCCAAAACTAACATAAATATGGCTTATCGATCACCAACAAAGCGAAGTACAGGCATATAATAATAAACTATTTGTAAAGGCATATAAATACCTTACATTTTATTATACAATATTTTAAAACAGAGCTGGATAGAATAAAGTGTTATTAATATGTAATATCATATGATATATTTGTAGAACATTACATAACGTAGTTTCAAAATACATCACGTTAGTGTGTTTTTACTTTTTCTTGTTTCACTACACTTTGTTGTACAGTTGTACATGTAGGACATCAACAGTTCATTCACTATCGTGATCGTGAATAGATCGTGATCCATGCGTGAGATACATATTAAATTATGAGAATAAATTAAGGAATTTAAACTGTAACATGCTCATGTATTATTTTTAACGCGAGTACTACAAACGATGAATACTTAATAGTTGGCTACAAAAGGACAGCATGTCATTGTTCAACAGTGTCAGGTTTTACGAGGCACTCTTAAATGTCTTCATTGTCACAATTTTATTATGCGCAGGCGCGGCGGTCGTTCTAATACCGCCTATGTTAGGATTGTCAATTTTTGAGAACAGAAATTCCTGCAGCGAGATTAATGTTACGCTTTACACTTTTTATGCAACAAACTTGAATGTTATTCAGTATTTTCTGTTCTATTATTAATGCATATGAAATCTGAAGGCGATATTTCTACAACGTCCTGGCTGTAGCTACAGTTACTAGGCTAATATGGTTCTTTTTGGATAATTAATATCACAGACTACATTATTAATATTAATTAATTTCATCGTATATCGTGTAAGTATAATCGTAAACACAGTCAAATTGATTCGAACCTGCCGGGCAATTGCGTAAAAGTTTTATGAGATGAATTCATTCAACTTTCAAACAGTTCATTCGAATTGTGTATGTAATTCATATGAACTTAAAGATCGGATCGTTAATATCGATGAGATGAGAGAGAGGTAATGATTTTATTATTTTGTTTGGTATGTATTTACAAACAACTTCGAACTGATTAAAGTTATCATCAAGAATTCATCCAATCGTTTTGTATTTTGCTCTTTGGTAAGTTGGAATTATTCACCGATCACTTAGGAGGTTACACAATATGAGATAGATATATCTATCGTAACTCCATCGAATCGTAACTCCATTCATGAAAATTTTTATACGGTAGCCTGACTGTTATTTCATTCTTTCATGAGATTGTTACTTAAAGTTGGAAGCCCTAGCTAGCATAAGCACATCTCGATGTGTCTATGACTATTCAATAACAACATAAGTCCTACAAAGGACTTGGTACTTACACTAGCATTCAAAGTTATATTCGATTCAAACAAACTTTTCGATGCTACAAAACAACCTGACATAAAGTGTTTTGATTGCGAATCAAGTATGTTTATCTTTGCCCACTAACGGCTTTGTGATTCCTGCATACTCGTAGCAGCGCGTTGAGGTTGAGAATGGCCACGATACGCATTTTTGTGGTTATATGCATCACAATCAGTTATTGAATTAGAAGTGTACACAGGTGGTCAGAACACGGCGGTGGTCTTCGTGTGCGAGCGCTCGCGCCCTTTTCGTATTCATTAGTCCCTGATTGATTCATCGTCCATTCGCACTAATTTATGGATTTTGAGTTTCGCTTTGTCGCATTCGTAAGGCCGCTCGCCAAACAATGGACCGCGTTTTGTCTCGCACTTTTTATTATGGTGATCTATAAACATCTCGTTTGAAGTAAAATGCACCACAATATAAAACAAAAGAATGCTGACGTCTGAGAATGAATGCCAAACTTTAATGTTAATAAAACGATGTAAATTCAATTGGAATATAATTTTACTTCTAGTACCTAGGTAGGTACAAGAATTTGATCAACGAGGATCACCATTCATAATCAGCATTAAAAAAATCCTTTAAGTCCGAGGATACTATACCTACATGTAAACTGTTAAGAATTTTTCAGGTCTACAAATCATCATCTACCCACTATGCTTAAAGAAGTGGGTATATGATTTCTATAATTATTTCTCGATTTCTTTAAAGCAACTAAACATGGTTAGCGACTAACACAATGTATTACTAGGTGTATCATGGCACATCCCAGTGTTAGGTACATTATGAAGCGGATTAATTTGCGCAATCAGTGACTATGTGTGTAATATTCCCAAAAAAAACCAGTCCCTCTGTGTCTTGTGTATACAGAGACGTGCTGTAAGGATATTCAAAGCAACAGCTGGACAAGTTCCTCCTATGCATTGCCTAGGAGGTAACTTTATATTTCTATGTATAGGCATAGGTAGGTAATAATAATATAAGAACATACTCGTAGATATATCTACTAAATGGGCAAATCTTTATTGGTATGCGTTGAAATTACTCTTAATTCTTGCATTTACTACCCCATGTTATTTTTTACATTCCAGAGTGTGTGATAAACGGGCAACGAGTCGGCGAGGGCCGGGACGTCCGCATTCCCGAGGAGCCGTGCCTGTCGTGCCGGTGCGTGCACGGCGCGCTCTCCTGTGCCAAGCGCGCCTGCCCTGTGCTGCCCTGCGTCCCCAGCCAGCAGTACACGCCGCCCGGAGAATGCTGCCCGCGCTGTCTGCACCCCACAGCTGACAAAATTCTGCCAAGTTAGTTTAATGTCTATTGATTTGGCACAACCTGGATCGCAAAGCGCCTGCCCAGCCAGCAGTACACCCTGCCTGGAGGATGCTGCCCGTACCTACTGTCTGCAGCTCACAGAGGTTAAAAGTCTGCCAAGTAGGTTTAAGTCAATGGATTTGGTTTCTCCCTCGTGTTGCCTAGATAATATTTTGCTAGCAGTTCACACCACACAAGCGCTGTCGCAGTGGAAAATATTCTGTCACGTAGGGATTAACATTTTTATCAGCGAATGCGCTAATAGCCAGGTAAGTACCTACTGTCCATGCTGTCTGCTGCATGTACACTAAGGTACTTCATGAATAGCAAATCGCGGTTGATTAGTAAGTATTTCTTCTTTTTGACATGACTGTATTTATGGGCATGGTCAACAAGACCCATTACCTAGTTATTTAAATAAGTTGATAAACAAAAATTTAATTTATACCTGCATTAACGTATGCTCAATGAAATTAACGTGCACTTCTTTCAGTTTCAGGTAATTCCTTACCGAAGCCTTGTATAATTGGTAAGGAATACCACGCGCACCAAAGTCCTTTCCGAGTGGATCCGTGCACGGACTGCACGTGTCTGAATGGGACAGCGGTTTGCACGCGGTACACGTGCCCGGTGCTGACGTGCGGTGTGCGCGCCCTGCCACCGGCACCTGGCAAGTGCTGCCCGGAATGCCCGCAGATAGAGGAGGCTAAATCTGCCTGCGTCGTTGGCGGAAAAACTTATCAGGTAGATAAACGCACACATTCACATTTCACGCCTTCGCGGTTGGCCTGTGTTAGGGGTGGCGGAAATAAAAAGAAAACTACACAATTTTACATCCAAAGATCCAGATATTTATCTGCGAAGTAGATAAATATCTTCCTCAGCCGGAAATTGAATCTGGAACCAGCGGTTCAGCAGTCTGGGTCAATCACTACTGCACCATGGAGTAGTTAAAACGTAGATGATAATGCCATAGCGCGCAGGCGCACGGCTCGCTTCATCATCATCTTCGGTTGACAGTGTTAAACCGTTTCAAATATTAAATTAAACACTTTATTCATGTTGTAATGAGGTTGTAAACTAGATGGTGGAATTGTGCCTACAATGTTGACAAATTGAAATAATTCGTTCTCTTATTTTATTACAGGACGGCGACACATGGCAATTAGATGCGTGTAAATCTTGTGAGTGTCACGGAGGCCAGCCGCGTTGTGCAATGGAAAAATGTCCAACATTGACGTGTCCACCTGACCAAACTCTTCGCCTGCTGCCTGGCCAGTGCTGCCCCAAATGCATAGATGTAGACGGAATTTGCACTGTGTTCGGTGACCCCCACTATAAGACTTTCGACGGAAAATTCTATAGTTTTCAAGGCTCGTGCAAATATCAGTTGGTATCCGATTGCAAAAACCACACATTCTCGATAAGAATATCGAATGATGCTAGAAATACTTCACATTCCTCGTGGACGCGAACTGCTACTCTACGGATCGGTTCCACTAAAATAAATATGGGCAAGAGAATGAGAATTAAAATTAACGGCCAGAGAATAACATTACCTCATAAGATAAACGGTGTAGCCGAGATCAATCGTAGCAATGGATCTGTTATACTTAAAGCTAAAATAGGAGTACAGATAGTATGGGATGGCGATGGTTTCTTAGAAGTTACTGTGTCGAGTTCTTACAAAGGGAAACTATGTGGTCTGTGTGGTAACTTTAATGCTATCGCTCGTGACGACATGAGGACTCGCGATGGAAGACTTTTAAACGATACATGGAGGTTCGGATCATCGTGGCGCGTCGGGGGGCGCCGTGCGTGCACGCGTCGGCAGGAGCGTCCGGGTACCAACACGCGCTGCAGGCAGTCCAAGCTGAAGAGAGCTCGTCGAGTGTGTAGCGCGTTCGATCGCCACGATGCGTTCGCTAAATGTGGCGCAAAGTTAAATCCGCAAAACTACATAGACGCTTGTCTGTTGGATGCGTGTAGCTGTGTGGGAACGAGGTGCCATTGCGCAGCGTACAGGGCGTACGCTCGTGAATGCTCGCGGCTGGGTGTGGAGCCGTACGACTGGGGCCGCGCGGCGTGGTGCGAAGGGCCCGCACCGCCGTGGCTTAGGCCCGGCCGAAAGGGCTTCGGCCGCTCTTCCAAGCCTAAAGAAAATAATTTTCTAACCATAGGTGCGATACCCAAGCCGACCAACACGCGCTCGCGGCCTCCGCCACCTATACTGCAATAGGTGATAGCGGCTATAACTCTACTAGTCAAACTGCCAGTGGGGCAAAATGAGGTAAATATTAACCTTAATTCGCATGTTTCAACTAAAATTATAGTTTTTACACTCAATGGATTTTTCAGTTCCATTTTATTTTTTATTGATCTAACAAGTCAAGTTTATGTTCCTGTTTAATCAATAAAGGAAGGAACTTAATAGTCACATTGTCTTTGATTGGCATCAGATTGAATCGATGTTTAACCTACTAACCTTCATGCAACTTGGTTTACAAAGATTGAATAACTGACTCTACATAAATAAAGTTCATAAAACAAGAAATATATTAATAAATCCTACCACGTGTTTGAATTGTAAAATGTGTTGTAGGTACTTAATAGTGATTGTTGTTATTTTCTTGTTACAGTATTAAAGAGATTGTTGAAAATGGACCGCGTGGATTTGCCTATGAGGCGCAACCATTTTTACGAGGAACAAGATCTATTTACTTGAACAGTATTGATAAAACTACTTATAGATAGAAAAGTATACCTACTGCATAATAAATAGGTACAGGTTGGGTATGACGGTTAGACACACAAAATAATACAATACAAAAACAGAAAAGAAAGCCCATTTGGGTCGAGAAATTAACGGACTAACCATCAATATATGGAAAATATTTTAAAGAGATGAGCATTAACGTTGGCGTAACTCAACTGGATATTAGCACGTACATTTAATTTCAAACTCAATTTATATGCATTTATATTCATATCGTTGCCACGCCAAATATATAAATAGAAAAATATGTGGGAATCGAAGAAAGTATTATTACAAGAATGGGGTTTTCAAGTTATCGCTTGTTGTACACTTGTATTGGACAACGATTTTGACACTCGTAGAAGGTTCTACCGTCATATCACCTGTAATTACTTTGTATATACGTACCTATAGTAAGAGGGCCGTTTAAAGCTCGCTATTACCTCGCGAAATTATCCAGCAGTATGACTTCAATTCGTATAATGTTTTACACTATGTCGATTTGTGAATTTATTTATGTACTTGTATGAATAACTTGTAGGAAGCAAATCTATTTGAGTGCTAAAATTTTTATGGACACATGACTAAACATAATAAATATGTGAAAAAATTATACATTTTTGTGTTAATATAGTTGCTGATTGCAAAGTTTTCGTAAATGTCTTAATTAAATCGAACACGTAGTTTCCGTATATCGCTAGCATTGAGTTAAAACATATATATCAATGATCGCTAGTATTTAAATTGACAGATTATTTGTGTTGTTATGTAACTATACAGAATAATGTGATAATTATTAGCTTTGAATTATGAGTTCTTACAGGAGAAGGACATTTGGAAAAGCGAAGTTCAAATTGAGATCTCATCTGTAGTTGTTTACGAAATCTTAGATAAATTTAGCTATCCCAAGCCAAGAAGCTAATACAATTGTGAAAGTTTATAGGTTGAATACGAAGTTGTGGCAAATGGTTCTTTCATAATGTTAAATCTAAAGAAGGCTCTATAGATAAGTTGTGCTCGCCTTGATGACAAGAACAATCAAAATGTACATACCTAATGTAGATCGAAAATTAACTGGCCACGTTTATATGATACTGCGTAGTTAGTTAATAATCATAATTTTAGACCCATTTTAAAGATTAGTTATAAAATGCGTTACCAATGAATTTTACTATTGACTTTAAAATTAATAAATAATTCAAAATGCGACGGTGTTGGTTCGCGTTATTATTTATTAATTGTGTTAAGCGGAATGACATTCATGTATAAAAGTTTAAGTGCCATGAAAAAGTAAAGGTGACATTGTGATAATCACCGAGACCATGGTATTTATATATTTACTTTAACTAAATATTTGTGTATTTTATTGCTGTGTTAAGTTTGTGTTGCAAGTTACTGAAAAATCTGTCGATGTTGAAAAATATATTTAGTGAACGTGAAATACTATCTACTCGTATCTAGTAACAAGAAGCTAGTCTAATGAATATAAAAAAAATATTTTAAAATTTACGTTATAATTATAACACTTAACTTTTAATTATCATGTGCTATTTGCTAAATTTCTCTGAGATCAAGAAATTATCAATTAATACTTTACCAAGAATTTTTCTAGCAATGTAACCTTTGTTAACTACAACCAACTTCAGAATATTCCTGGCTGTTTTGATAGGCGACTCTATTTTTTTATTACCTATATATATTTTAAAGCGTATAGATTGTGAAGTCTAAGAACTTCTAAGAATATTGGGTGGCGACTTGGTTTGGTTTACTTTTAAAAAGACTATTCTCATTTATCATGATGCGCCTCAGTGGCACTTGAAAACAAAATGTAATTAGTCGTTATTTTTATGGTTTATCACAATATTTGTTGGAACTTTATTTTTAAATCACACTAATATTTTTTTATCTGGTTCCACCTAACTTTTTTCCACAAACAACCCTTTTTTACAGGTATCATCTGAAAACACTCCCTTAGTTTTCATTCCAATCATTATCTGTAATTGCGTTTATTTTTAAGTGAGTCTACGTTTTAGGTAGGCTTCTAAGTTATTTGAGAGATTAATTTGATATGATTATATAATTGTAAATACAAATTATTTGTCGCCATATTATTTGTATAAAATAGAATTATAAGATTTTTTTTAAATTGTATTTTGTAATTCATAGCTAGTTGTAATCTATAACACTGAACGATCTTTTTCCTTCCAACTTATTTTAATGCTATGAAGCATAACTGTATACGTCTCTATTTA
The DNA here is from genome assembly GCA_018250895.1 of Carterocephalus mandan. Classification (NCBI taxonomy): domain Eukaryota; kingdom Metazoa; phylum Arthropoda; class Insecta; order Lepidoptera; family Hesperiidae; genus Carterocephalus; species Carterocephalus mandan. The sequence goes on from DWTT01001029.1 coordinate 8,081, forward strand.
TTGCACTCGCTGTATGTCTCGTGGAAGGATCGTGTTGCACAAATGTATGTGTATCCCGTCAATCTGTACCTACGGGAAGTAATTTCTATTGTATTTGAATTACAAACTATAGAAAAACAGATTAATCTGTTTCTTATCGTGGATATTGTTTGTATTGTAAAGAATTTTTTGAGCATTCCTAAGTGCTTTTAATGTCTTTGTTATTCAAAAATATTTAAGCAAAGTGTATGACACCATGTGAAATTATTCAACGATCAAAGAATTACTCACTAATAAATAAGTAATATTCATGGGCGTTTTATTTTACATCTATTCATGCGTCTCTACAAATGCTTGCAATACAAATCTTATTCCGAACGGTAGAATATGATTTTAAATAGACCCATTACTTGTAACTGGCTGGCTGCCAGTAATTCTGGATTTTATGCCATCAAAATTATCTAGGGCAATTTAGCGTCCGGTTTAAAAAAAGAGAATCTATTATTTTTATCCCTCACAGATCATTACACAAATCTTTAGATATCTTCTAGAACGTGTAGTAATAGAAAGGAAAAAGGACTCAAATGGGAAAATCACAAAAAAAAAAATTTAAAATAGTTATTGTTTATTTTTCTATTTAAAGGTGTACCTATTAAAGTAGGTATAATAAACGATATATTATTACATAAATATAAACATTACTCAGCCACACACTTCAATTAAACGTGAACAAAATATTATTTTGTACAATACATACATAATACTTTTAAGTTAACTGAAATTCATGTTTTTGTTATGATCTTGTCCAATATTTCCAGACGCGAAAGGTTTAAGAACCAATAGATTAAGAGTAAAGTTTGCTTATGTTAAACGTAAGTACAAAAGCTGTAAATTAAGAGATTATTCTCCTGTCATCATTTCCATGAACTCTGAAACAATAATTTGTTAATTAATACCAAAAAAAATCACCCAATATATCCAGAAATACCCAAATTGCGAAACCTGGCAAGAAAATTTTATATGCTTCTTTACAATTACATTATCATATTATGTCCTGGGAACGTTTGAATAAGAAACGGTTGAAGGAAGATAGGTATTTGAGTTTACCTATCTTCCACCTTTACCAGCGATCTTTTTAAAGTTAGATGACTGCACTGACAGATGTGCTGAGCTGAGACTAATAGCTGCAACCCATAGTCCCACTTTTGGGCATGTGTCTCCCTCATAGGAAAATCTGCGCGAGGTCTAGAGCATACTCCACACCACGCTGCTCCAGCACGGATTGGTACAGACTGATATTTACCATCAAAGTCTACTGTGCCGCTGCCGTCAGTATCGATCTCCTGGATGAGACCATCTAGCTCATCCTCAGTCAGCTGTTCGTCCAATTCCCGGAGGATCTCTCGCAAGCTCGACGTGGGAATGTAACCGTTGCCTGGAAACATCAATTTCATATTTTACTTCTCTTCATCCAATAGTGACCCGTCCGATTAAATAACAACCACTCATAAATATTACCTGAAAATGTACTCTGTGAATATTACTGATTTAATGTTAACCTGAATCGTCTATATTGACATTGACTATCGTATGACATTAAATTTCTTCTTTGAAACGTAAGTAGATAACTCACCTTCCTTGTCATATAACCTAAACGCTTCCCTCAACTCTTTCTGCATAGCTTCGGCATCTTCCTCTACAATAAACTTGGCAGCGAGAGTCACGAATTCACCGAATTCAAGACGACCAGACTCTGAAATAGTGAGAATTTAGAACATAAGAACTAGATACTTCTGTATTGCTAACAACTATGTATTATCAAGTAATTTAACACCTTACGACATAAGAGGCTAATCGCTAAAGAATAAGAAATTGTACTCACTATCGGCATCAACTTCCTCAATGAGTTCCTCGAGGATTTTCTTGTTGAAAGGTTGTCCCATCATGCGTAAGATGTCCGCGACGAAATCACATGGGATACTGCCCGAGCGGTTGTGGTCGAAGCCATCGAAAGCTTTGCGAAGGACTGGAACAAAATGCACTTAGTTAGTCTCTGCTACATCGGAGTTATGTAACCCCTGCGAGGATCCACTCGGACTCCGTACCTTCAATGTTTAGCGTACTCATGACGCTCTGGCGTTTGGGCCTGATTTTTATTTTAGAGAACGTTCTATAAAGACGATCGGTTATATGATGCAATTGCGGTGTTACCCTGGCAGTAAAAACACTTGCACTGATCGTCGGATGAGCTGAGTTGAGATTAGGACAACAGTTCAATGCTCCTAGATGCAGTGCGAATAAGTTGTGCAATGCGTCTATTTTGGTGCTGCGTCGCCATGCATCGCCGGCCCTCTGTGCAATGCATGGCGCAACAAGCATCTACATAGACGTAATTAAAATTATACAATTATTGTAATTAATACAAACTCAGTTTACGTATTTCATATTCCTTTTGGTTTTATGTTTCTGTTCAAAAATAATATTTTTAGCATAGGAAGGTTGCTAAGTAGGTACTTTTGGTAAGTACCATGTAAAATTGTTTTGATATAATCCGCGCTGGTTACTCGTAAGTACCATTTTGTATCGCTGATATAGAATTCCTTTTATTTACAGTGGTAAGCTGAGTGAGGGGTTTGAGTTAGGCTTTAGCCCCTTCTACTTACTGTAGGTCTCGTTCTTTAAATTACGCCGGGCCTAGTTTTAGAATTAGGTATAGCCAACAGTGCGCAAGTTGAAATGTTAAATCCAAGTGTAATTATTTACAACATAAAATTCATGCCACGAGGTTATATTAAAATGTAGGGGACACATCCACTATAGTCTTTTCATAGTGGTAGACACGGATCTCCTCTTGAGGAACTAAGCCTAAGCTATAGTCCCAATAGCACTGGCCAAGTGGTAAGAAGGAGCGTGGTGGAGTATGCTTTGGACCTCCCGCAGCTATGTCTGTGGGGGAGACCCGTGCCCAGCAGTGGGACGTCTATGGGTCGCAGCGAAGTGCGGAATGGTGGACTTCACATACATTCGAGAAATTATGTAGAATACAGGCATGCAGGTTTGCTCACGATGTAATCCCTGTATTTTATCCTTAAATTGTAGTATGAACATCATTTACAAATGTTATTGGTTTGTATCCCTGGTATTTGTATTTGTCACTCACGAATATGTAGCCAAATTTCAAGCACTGAGCTGTCACTGTACACACATAACATATAAATCAAATGTATGACTGAAATTTTACTTAACTGAACTGAAAACACTCATTCTTATTTACTCAAAATCATAACGTCCTATAATTAGAAGGTATTTCTAAAAAGCATTTAGTTCCATAATCTGATTAAGTGAATGCACCTACTTCGGGTGCCTTTGCATGTCTTGGGAAAACCATATTATATATGTACCTACCTGTTACCTACATAAATCTTCAATACCTAAGTTTATGATTGTTACCAACGAAAATCAAAGTGAAATGATATATGAGTCATCATAGTCATTATCATCTGTCGGATCTATCCCATGAAGACTACATGACAACTCATTAAATACGTAGGCGATTGACGGCTGTAATAAAAATTCGTAGTAATTTGCCCTGTTATACGTTATATTTCTGAACGTTACGACGATTATTAATGTACGTAAATTCATAGCTATATCAAATGCGGCTCACAAAAATAAACTTCTTGGATGTTTTTAATGTTTCAGTTGAGAAACAGACGATAGACAAACTTTCGAGATTTCGTAAGGCTCCAACACAGTAGCATAATTGACAGACTAAGGGAAATAAAACACCAAATTTCGGGTTTTTACTCGCATAGTAAACTAAGTTTTTGGTTGGATACGACATTATAAATGATTATTAATTGTATCCATATAAAAAGTGAATTAACTCGTTATATTCTTAAACAATATCCAAAATAACGCGAAAAATTGCCGAATCATTGCCATTGATTAATCGATCATCTTTGGAAAAATTAGTTAATTTAGGCAGCATTAGCATAAAACAAAGAATCGTGTAGGCGACCGCGATGACAGTTGCTAACATGCTTTTTGTTTACTCAATCGAAAGTAAAAATGAAAATATTACAATAATACGGGTCGTTAGAATGACACAAGACAAAACATTGGATTAAGGCCAGATATTTTTCAAATTATTTAAAAATAAATAAATAAATAAATATATATTTATCATTAAGCTTATGGACGTACATCTAAAATGGGACTCTTTATGATCATGTTAGGCTACTTTTTAAATTTAATTGCGGCGTTCTTTAGAAAATTTTGTGTCGCTACAATTGCCATGAATTTAACCTGTTAAAATTTTCCCTAATAATTTTTTTACGATTATCGATTATCGATTACCTTTCTAACAAGAGAGTTGCCAAAGACTTCAATTCGGTGATGAAGCCCTATATGACAGCTATATTCGTGGTTTGGATAATTACGAAGTGGACGTGGCGTGAAGGTCGGCCTGCAGTTCAATATTGATACCGTACGACATCTGATTGAAACTGAAAAAAATTACATGTCAGCAATATCTGCTACTTCTACTATATGAAGCGTATGAATGAGCCAAGTGCTAACAATTTTATATTAACAAGGTACTCGATGGAACCCGCATGATTTAAGAGAAGACCAAAAACGACTGTGATCATAAATTTATGAAAATTAATGTTTAATGGAGGACAGTCATTGGCTATCTCGTGGCATATTATAGTGACAGGTGAAAAAAACAGGGTGTA
>DWTT01001030.1:0-12793 GCA_018250895.1 Carterocephalus mandan
CAAGTATATGTAAGTTCCTAATGTAAGTTCTATGTAGAGTTAGCCCGGGGCAGTACCACCGCCCGCCACTGTACCTGGTACCATATCTGTCGTTTAATTTTTACAGCCGGTTGAAAATGTGTGGTTTCCGGTTACACTTCTCTAGAGACGACCAGCATCACCCTCCTCAATATCCTCAAAAATCAATACATACTGTACAATACATCTGTGGCCGACTTATAACGACTCTTACTAACAACTGGACAATATTATAACACTATTACTAACAACAACTAACAGTACCTACTAATCAAAATATGCCCAGTCCATATAAAAACGTATTTAAATTATTACACAATGTAAAAAAAGCAAGTTAAAGCTCCAGATAAATCCTGGCCAAGTCCACGTGATAGAACCAAAACGGCAGTAGTGATAGCGCCTCTCTAGGTCACAGACAGATATAAAACATGCGATACACTCGCTAATACATATATGTAAATAAATAGGCCATTACATCTGTGTAATCGCGTTCGTACTCTAATTACGTGTTGGACGGTTGAGTAGTTCAATAAGTAGTTTGTGAGTGAACATTCATTACGTGGATTCAGTTTTATTGCATTTTATTTTTATGGATATTTCGGTTACACTTCAGTAGAGGCGACCATCTTAGTCCTCAAAGGCAGCAACACATTTGTGACTGACTTGGAACGAGACTCTTACCAACAATTACTAACTGGACTATTACTAACACCAACTAACAGGACTAACTATCACTAACAGTCCTGTACTCATACCCACTAGCGAACTGACCAACTAATGTTCTAATTAACTCTCAGCCTACTGGACTAACCATCCCAGTCCCTATTTGAGTCTTGTTCAAAGTCAGTCACAGTTGTCATGGGCGGCAGCGGATGGGTGGTGCTGCAAGTTCGTTTTCTACCTTATATCCATAAAAAAATGTAACAAAAAATATCAGAATCACCCATCCACAGCCGCCTATAAAGATAAATGTGACAAACTGTGAATCAGACTCGGAAATAGACAGGAAAAGTAAAAATTGAATCAACATTGCTAATATCCCAGTTGTTAACGTGGTCGTCAAAGTGAAATTCCGGAAAATGATGTTTTGTTCTTAATTCAATCTCTACTTGGATGCGCTAAATGGGTAAGTGGTTATAAAAGCCTATATAAGGCCTTGTTTAGGATACAAAAGTTTCATAAGCAAGGTCATTAAGGTTATAAATGTGTACTTAATGTAAATACTGTATTTCTGTGGAGCCTGTAATTCCTTTGTACCTCAAAATTTACTCATAAAACAATATTTTTTTCATGAGATGAATGATGATTTGAATGATGATGAACTAAATGTTCACTTTTTTTTATTAAATAAATTCCGGGTTGAATTTATTTAGTATTAAAAATATTATATAAATACGTTTTAGTGCTTATTTTTTGGTAGTGATATGATATGTAACCAGAATAAGAATCATTAATTATATGAAAGCTGATCTATCTATCGATCTGTATTTATCGATCTAAGGTACATAGGTACATCTATGACCATTTTTATTTTGCATTTATTGATACGAAATAGCAAACGAGCATGCAGCATCACCAATCCGATGCTGTCCATGACAACTGCAGATGTGATCTAATTTCAACAAGACGCAAACATGGGCAAGGAAACCTGCATTATACAACCATAACACCCACTCACTCGTAAATTATAAATTATCTAGCTGACCCCGCAAACGTTGTTCTGCCATATGAAATGTTAAAGTGACGTGACACTTCATGTCAATGAACGACGGTTAAATAAAATATTTGTATATTGTTCATACAAAAATACTAAAATCGTGTAAAGACGTTAAAAAACATTTTTAGTGGACCAAATTTTAATCTAAACCGTTCTCGAATCCCCTTGAACACACATGAAAAATTTCATCAACATCTATCCAGCCGTTTAGGAGGAGTTCACTGTAATACACACGTACATAAGAAGTATATAATATTAAGATTAGATGTTTTTTTTTTCAGAACTACCGTTAGTAATGGACAGCATTCCCAGACAGAGGAGCTTCGCGTGCCTCTCTCTCAAATTTGGCTGCATCATTTCAGCTTTGATAATTATTGTAAGTGCCCAATATTACAAGTCCTAAGAATATACTATAATGCTATAACGGTGAAGGACACATCGTGAGGAAACCTGCATGCCTGAGAGTTCATAATGTTCTCGAATGCATGTGAAGTCTGCCCATCCGCACTTGGCCAGCGTGGTGGACTAAGGTCTAATCCCTCCCATTCTGCGAGGAGACCCGTGCCCAACAGTGGGACAAAGAAAGGGTTGTGATGATGATATACTATTAGGATCACTGAACTCCTATAGAAACTTCATTCACCTTTATCACCACCATCACGGGTCACTGTTGGCCACGTGGATATCCTATCCAAATGGGTAAGGCCTTATTCAACCACGCTGGCCAATTATGCAACGGCAGACTTATACCTTCTAGAATATTATGGTGAACTCTCAGGCATGTGTTTTCATCACGATGTTTTCCGTCACCGTTACGTTACAGCAGGTGACATTGAAATTTGTAGTAAGTTTTGATTTAGGTACTAAAATCTAAAATCATTCAATCATGACGTCCTTTATTTGTTAAAAATGAGACATCTCCGATAAAAACTTGGTTTACCTTATTGAGTGATTTTCTGAAAACATTGATTAAGGTTGTCCTTTTCTTGTCACACTGAGGTCAAAACAAAAAAACTCATCTTGAGTGATTTTCAAAAATCCTTGTATTAGGTTATCATTCACATGCTTAACAAATGCCGAAATATTATAATATTAATATTCGTGGCATTAGCTCTCCAAAAGAAGGAGTTTCAAATAACTTTTAACCTCTTTTTCACCCTTTTGGAAGTTAAATTTCAAAAAATGTGTGTCTTATTCCTATAAACTACTGTGTAATAAGTATTTTTAAAGAGTGACCAGAGATACATTAATTTAATAGCAACGCAACACTGGAATTGATAAACATAAACGTAGGTTCTGAATCACACAAATTATTTAAATTTGAAGATTATATGTGCTCGAATTTCGAAGTGAAAAATAAGTTAAATGTAGACAGGTATTGCAAACTGGTTCATACCGTTCAATACTAACCCTTCGCGGAATACAGGCGGTGACGTTTTGCTTAGGCTTATTTATCAGTTTATGTGGTACACCAGCTTATTCGCAAGTAATGCACTTTTGCTGTGATAGCGAGCACAGGCGGTTGAAAGCGATTCACTCGCTAGCAAAATCAATCCTATTCAAACACCTTCCTATGCGAACATTCCACCAATTTTATTTATGACACATGGTTTTCGCTGCGATCCATCGACGTCCCACTGCTGGGCACGGGTCTCCCCCACAGACACTGGTGCGGGAGGTTTAGAGCATACTCCACCACGCTGCTCTAATATGGATTAGTGGAGGTGTTAGTGGCCGACCCAGTGTCGAATGTTCTCAAGCCACCCGAAGGTCTTCGACAAGGACTGTTTTCACCATTGAAAACGACCGGGACCGACGGCTTACCGTTACTTCCAAGCACGGTAGCGCCCATGAAATTTTGCCACTAGCGGTCACCCACAAACCAACCGTGTCGTTCGTTATTCATCAAAATTACAAAATCATTGCAAAATTAAAATTCTTATTTCAGACGCTTGGTTTCTTATTGTTCAGTAGTATACGGACCAGCGTGAAACTCTAGCTCTGACCTTGACTGCGCATAAGATGGAATTACTCGCGCCGATTGTACTAATCAGCGCCAGGCCAATTATGTCCCGCGTACTCGTCCCCCATGCGCAGCAATTCCCTCCAGATCTAGTTTAGAACTAAGCTTTCGTACCGCGAGCTGTAGAATAAATGGTGATGATGATGGTGCATCTATTCCAGCTATACTCGATCCTGTCGCTGGCGCAATGTCTGGCGGCACTGAACATGCTGCCCGATGACCCCACCGCTGATGACGTGGGCGTGCGGGTGGCTTACAGCGCGCTCGTGCTTGTCACCATAGCGCACACCGCCACCTTCGTGCTCACCGCCGTCATGCTGGTGGGCGTGCTACGGGTGAGCTGCAATCCCTTTATACTACCCTGGTACCTGGCCTGATGCAATGATCCAAATTCTACATATCTTCATCGCACTATGTACTGAAGGTTAAGGATTGTTCCAATAAGTGGATTCGTGGCTGTCCTTCATTATCTAGCGTCTAAAATCATTGAAACGAACTGAGGCTGCTGGTACTGGGCGTGCTACGAGTGAGCTTCATTCCCTTTATACCTTCCTGGTACCTGAGCTGAAGCAATGACGCAGAATCTACAATTCTACTCCATCGCACTATATACTGATGGTCCACTGACTACGCGCCTGTTCTTGGTTACCAAGCAATTGTAATAACATTAAAATGATCTGACGTTTTTGCATGCCTTCTGGGTGCCAACACAGCAGCAGCAAATACATCATCGATCTTAGACCTTGACCAAATTGATGATCAAAATTGCCTCCTCCTCTCCAAAGTTACTCTTATAAACAGAGGAAAACGCTGGTTGTCGGTGCGATTAAGCTTTGTCACATTTTCTATTTAATTACCTGATGATTTCAATGAAATAAAAATATCACGAATCATGGGAATGAACCAACAAACTAAGTAGGAATATTATGCAGCGCTCAGCAGAAAAGTAGGTATCCCTTTTTTATTGTTTTGTCCCCTCCACCAATCCGCATTGGAGCAGCGTGGTGGAGTATGCTCTAGACCTCCCGCAGCAGTGTCTGTGGGGCTATGAGACCCGTGAGACCCGTGCCCAGCAGTGAGACGTCTATGGGTCGCAGCGATTGTTTTGAAAATATGAATTGACATTTCAGGAAAAAGCGCGTCTGATGAGGCCCTGGATCGTGTGGACATCCATCCAAGTTTTGGTGTCGGCTCTGCTCTTCGTATTCTTTAGTACTGTGAACATCATTAACCACACGGGTGGAAACTCCGTTCTTTTCTACGTTATTGACTTTTTGGGAATCAGTAAGTTTTACCTTCATGCCAAGTTATGCCAATCTTTTGAAATCCGAGCTTCAGACACCTTTAATTTATTTAATTTAGTAAAAGTTATCAAATCAAAGATCAATCGCTTTGAAAAAGGTAAAGGTACCGGCAGGTACGAGGATTTTGCGTATATAAAGTAGTATTTAATATATAGTACTACTTATTATATTACTACTACTATTTATGCCCTGAATTCTACCGCCCAAATTTCAATTTCAAACTTCAAAAGAAGTCATTATCAGTTTTGAAGGTTATTACACTTAAAACTGGAAGCAATCTGTTTTCTCTTTTGAAAAATTATGTCTACACACTTTATATATGTATTTCTTTTACAGTGATAAGATTCTACATGCTTGTGGTCGTGGCCAGTTACTACAAAGACTTAGTTGAAGAGATGGATGAGAATGCTCGGCTATGGAAGATGGTGAATAGTGAAACATGGTACAACGCTGCTTAGTCACATTTGTATTGTCTACTCCACAGCGACTACAATCTGTGTGACAGAGAACTATTTCTATGGTCTGCTTCGAACACTGTACCTATCTTCAGGGTGTGAGATTATAAATTATTACTTTTTAATGTTCTACTTATTTCTTTTTTATTAAGGTCACCAACCAGCCAGCCAGTTGTATAGTTATGAATAATTTTAAAAATTGTATTTCTGTAAATTTTTAAATGTTTAGTATTTCCTTAGTTTTGCTTTTATCGGTTAATAACATTATTTTATTCATTTCGATAGAAATATATGAATATGCTGAATGTGATATTAAAAAGAAATTATAATATGTTAAGTAACGTAAGAAAGGTTTTGCGGGTGATATCCTAAACAAATACCATGTAAATATTGTAACTTCATAGTTGGGTATATAAATGAATAAAGATTAAGAAAAAATATATTTTATTTGGCATAACGTCTGCTATAATAATTTCTATCCTATATTTACATCAAGATAAAGTATATGACTCAGAATAATGATATAATATCAAAAATACATTTTTTTAAATTATAAAATTTTATCCCATTATAGTCTAGGAGGTAACTTTGTTCGACGAATTTTTTATGTATATATTCTAATATCATTAATAAAATTTTACTTATAATGAACATTTACTGATGAAATGAGTGACAGAGCATATAAGTAAGAAACAAATGTACAGATTGCAAACAATTTTTGAACACCATAACTAAGCCCTACTTATTTAATTAATTGATTAATGATTTTGAAAAGACAAAGTTTAATTACTATTAATTAAAGTTTAATTACTTATTTAATTAAGTATTGTAAGAAAACTTTGTACATTTTAATATTATTATTATATCACTGGCTCACTTCTGAGCAAAACATGGGTTTAGAACTTTAGATGATTGAGTATAAATTGTATATTAAAAGCTAAACCACAAATGTATTTATTTCGTCTGTTTTGTATTTGTGTGTACATTGAATGTTTTTTTTTATTTTGTTGTTGTTATCAAATTGGTTCAGAATCGATTTTATAGTATCTAGCTACGATATATCTGCTCCGATTTCTACATTTAAATCGATATGGTATTATTTTATGTTAGCGTAGTTATTTTTGTCCGTATAGCTTATTATTTATTAATAATATAACCGTGATGATGTTTTCACAGCCCTGTCTTATTCATTTATTTAATTAATAAATATAATCTATCTAAATCTAAACAGATTACAATTAGCACATTAAAACTAACTACTCGTAATGAGGCTCGCAGCCAGCAATGCATATGCTAGCTAGTTATGCTAGCTAGTAATAAAGTTTGGAGGGATTATTTAAGCATGTAACATTCAGTCTACTATCACTACCTGTCACTTAATAATATTAAATTCTAAATATTGCCTGTTGAGGTCTAGTCTTGTACAGAAAGTAATCAGTGCTGCTCTGACGAGTCCGGTGCCTTCAAAATCCAACAATTACTTATCCTGCCGTATTGTTTTCAATGGTCAACTTAGTCAAAGGGGGTGACCAACTGACCATTTGACTAAGTAGACCATTAATTGTTCTACGTTTATCAATGTACGTTTTGCTGTGTACGCGTACTAATTATTAACCTTTTATTGTTCATCTACGATTTTCGAATTTATTTTTAATTACAAATTCGGTCGCGTAGCTTAATACCGAGCGTTCTCCATAGAGCACAGTTTGAGCTGGCAACTGAGGCTGGCGGTAAAAACCATGTCTCAAATCCATACATAACTAGCGACGCACAATCGAATTCTCGACTTAAGGCACTGAGGTGTTTTAAATATCAGACATTACAAAATATATCCATGGAATCTCCCTATTCTCTCTATTCTCTCTAATGCCTAAAATTATTTCTCTGCACTATCTCTAGCTGCGAGCCTCAGACGAAGTAAACAGCGAAGCAAGCGTGGGGCTAGGCGGGGTCTGTCTCGCGCACATATTTCACGGAGCCGTCTCGTTCCATCTTTACTATCGAGCTCCATATTAAGATCACCAGGTACACTTGCAGCACTGAAAAAAAAAAAAATTCATTGCCTCGGTGGTCTAGTGGTCCCGAACGGAATGCTAAGCTAGAGGTCCTTCGACCCCGGGTCAGGCAACAACTATTTTCTTGAAATGCCCGGTAGCAGCCTGGCAATAGCCTCGCCACCTATTACATGGGATCGCCTGGGTGTGCACACCTCTGCCTACTCCTTAAAAATACAGGCGTGATGTTATGTTATTATTTTCTTTATACGGTACGGGTACGGTATGTACGGGCATTAACAATGCATTAACAATGTAGCGTCCATAGCCCAATGGCTCGCGTCGATTCAATGTAATCGAAAGAGTTAAGCAAAGACGGGCGCGGTCGGTTTGTGGATGGGTGACCGCTAGTGGCAAAAATTTCATGGACGCTACCGTGCTTCGGGGGGCACGTAAAAGCCGTCGGTCCCGGTCGCAGCAGCGAGCGTACGGGCATTTTGCGACAAGATAAAGTTATGGTGGTGGTAGAACCGCAACTCACCGAGCTGGAACAGGATGAGGAACAGTTCGCTGGCAGATTCCCGCGTCAGGAAAGCCACGCTGTATGCGAAGCCTATTATTGAGAACGAGATCTCGAAGTAGAGGTACAGCCGCATCAGCAACACGCGTTTCTGGAAATGTACAATACAAACATTAATACGTACACTTTAATTTTAATGTAACGCCTCTCCATCTCATTAAAAATTGATTACACACGTTTCCCGTATGCGTTTTATCATCCACCCTTTCTTTGTCCCACTGTTGGGCACGGGTCTCCTCTCAGAATGGTAGAGATTAGGTCTTAGTTCACCACGCTATCTAAGTGCGGATTGGCAGACTTCACTTGCCTTCGAGAACATTATGCAGAACTCTTAGACATACAGGTTTCCGAACGATTTGTCCTTCACAAGTTACAGAAAGTGACATTTAATTTATTAAATCGCTCATAACTTAGAAAAGTCATTGGTGCGTGACGCTTGGGTTTTAACCCGGACCGCTCGAGAGAGAGGCGAGTTCGACAGCCACTGAGCTGTCACCGCTAATGCGAAGGTAATTGCAATTTGTAATTCCATGAAACGGATGCGATGATTAGGGACAGCAGTGACGTCAGCACCGCTGTAAGTACCTGTAAGTAATACTTGCCCCATGCAGCGCGATAATGAAGAGGATGGTCATGCAGACTTCAAGTACGAGCGCGATGGTGTCGGTGATGAGCCGCGGGAACTCCGACGGGTCCGAGAGGTCCGTGTGCCGGACCGACGCGATGAATATGGACAGCAGTGACGTCATCACCGCGGTGAGGATCTGGAATGATCGAGCGATGAATTAAGCCAAAGTCAAAGTCAAATGATTTAGTTTGCTATGAAGTGATTAGACACGCTTGACGAAAGTCTGGGTAACTACAAACTACTTTAAGAGAAGAGATATAATTGTGCGCTTGTGCGCTTGTTTTCAATGCTGGAAACAGTCGGCTTGAGAACATTCTACACTGGGTTGGCCACAAACCCCTCCACCAATCTGCATTGGAGCAGCGTGGTGGAGTATGCTCTAGACTCCCGCAGAAGTGTCTGTGGGGGACCCGTGCCCAGCAGTGGGATGTCTATGGGTCGCATTACATCCCATGTTAGGGCCAGTACTGAGCTCGGCTACGAGCTGATAAAGTTACGCTGGAAGAGTGCGATGTCTGAGAGAATAACTGGGACTTGGTTGGCACAGTTAAAGGAGGCATGCCTAAGAAACTGCACTACGCAATATGTAACCAAAGCTAAGGCCTCCTCAGATCTTCGAAGCTCTACCGCGAAATGTTGCTAGATCGGGAACTGAAATGAAGCAATAATAATAGTTTTTAAGCATTTCCCGTGATGTTTCGCACCAAACTCCACTTTTTAGGAGTAGTTAGTATTTGTGGGTTCGCTTTTCGAATGCACTTGCGTCTTTTCTTCTGTATTCTAAAGTTTGAAGTTTAGCAAGAAGTCCATAAGGAGTTGTTTATATTATGTAGTGTAGTTGTTAATAATGATAGCTTGTAGAGTTTAATAAGTACATATCAACGCAGGGCCTAAACTATAAGAAACTTGAAATTTTGCACAGGGATTCCTTTTATAACGTAGGGAAGCACTAAAAAAGGATTTTTGAAAATTCACCCCCTAAGGGAGTAAAACGGGCGTGCAAAGTTTGTATAAAACTTTTCCGTTTTTGAAGTTAGTGAATGTCTAATTCCACGCGAGCGAAGCTGCGGGCAGTCCACTAGTAAATAAATAAATAACTTACCAGGTTTATATAAGCGAAAGCCATGAGGCCCTTCCTCAGAGGAAAGCAGAAGCAGCATCGTGTCAGTATGGGGATCTCGATTGAATTGTATATTTTCTCTCTGGAAAATAAAAATAAAACATAAATAACAGGTATCGAGAAAAGGTAGAGTAGGTATAGTTTTTTTAAAGTTAGTGCCACGATAATGCTCATTAGTATTTAGTAGATTGTACGAACTATATCATGGACACAACGAAGAAACAAACGAAGCAAACGAACATGCAGCTCATGACATCCGTGACAGATGCAAAACGATACTTATCACAGTCGCACTACAAACCTAAACATACCTAAATATACCTAATTTCTCCAGAATATTGTTAAATGTTTGTCCAAAATAAGCTCGAATAGGAACAAACAGAATGGATTCAAAGATCATTGACATAGGATGCCCTTCCTCTGAGATAACGTAATCATGACACATTTTGTTTGCAGATAATTAGAGATGAGTGAAATGCCTTTATTTCTACGAAAATGTCGCTCGAAATAAGTAACCTCTGTTTAAATGTTAGATTACATTTATTATGTAGGATGTAGGTGATAAGGGCTGGTGTCGGAGTGGAACCGTCTGGCTGATGTCCAACAGTGGGTTTAGAGAGCTGATGGATGTATGGATGGAACCGCTAGTGTGAAGTGTTTGTATTCTATAATTGGAATCCTACATGATCTTGGGTGACAAAGGATAGGTTAGATACAATGATAGGTTAATTGACTACCAGTCAACCACCGTGAAAAAGGGCACACTTGCCACACATAGTAGTAGTAGTAAGTTATATGACAAAGTCTTAGTGAAAATGTAACCGTTATTAATAATAATTTGACCTTAAACCACTTAAAACTATCTACTAATATTATAAAGAGGAAACATTTGTTTGTAATGTTTTTACACAAAAACTACTGGATTGATTTCAAAAATAATTTCAACATTAGAAAGCTGCATCTTCACTGAGTGACATATGCTATATAATGTTACTAAGTATAAACGAAACTATTGTTATATCTAATTCCACGCGAGCGAAGCTGCGGGCGTCAACTAGTTTTAGATATAGGATTGTTAAGTCTTCTTTTCTTTATTCAAACTGAATTCTGAATTTGAAACTAATATGAATAAAGGGATGCTTGTATATATTATGTACTATTTTTACTCTGTGGTAAAATGTAGAGCGAATTCAAAGTTAAATTATTGTAGAGCATGCGTTTGTGGCGACAAATTGTATTTTTTTTGCGTGAAATACCAGTGAGGCGGCGAAAACTTGTAAATAGAGAGATTTAACCAAATTTAAAGTTACTCATTCAACAAAGTGTCTGTGATAGAGTTTATTTAAGCTTAAACTAAAACAATGCAATAGATTCGGCCTTGCCATTTACAATGAGAGCTAATTGCGTCTAACGAGACAACGTAACATCGTACCGCAGGTAATTTGTCCTGCGAAAAATGAATACAATACAGTTGCATAATTCTAAAAACATGACAAATCGTCATTCATTTCTGACGCGCGGCTCTCTCCCATGCTCGCAAGTTATAAGGCTAAGCTTATACTGATATATTTTTAAGACGAAAGGAATCGAAAATTAAATAAATTTAAAGAATTTATTCTCATAAAAAACATAAGTTCCATTTACAATGAGAAAAAAAAAAAAACGTAAAAGTGTTTGCCTCTAATGCCTTCAACATAAAATGTTTAAAATGTACTTTTCTAATTAAATAGAAGTAATTAATCAATTATAATGATATTTTTCACACTCACAGTGTTATCACGGTGTAGAAACATTTACATTGTAGAAACGAGTTGTCGCCAGACCCGGAGTCGAACCAAATTAAATGGTAATAATTAATAGGAACATGAGTAAACAATTATATTTAATTCATGTGACCAGCTGCTCTCCTATTTCATGTTTGCTCTAATAAATAAATACACCACAGATAAGATACAATTCCAAGTAAATCTTCGCCAGAGTAATCAGAACATAAATAAATATGAGCTGGTAAATATACACAGAATAGTTAATATTGATAAGAATTTGTGCGAGTGATACGTCAGTTACATGGAAAAAGAAACCAAATATGTTTTTTTATGAAACCTATTTTGTTCCATATAGAGTTTGCTCGGGGCAGTACCACGGTAACTAGTACCATTTCTACTAAGTAATAATTGTTTTTAATATTTTGTTATATTTCTTTAGTTTCTTCTTTTCTTTAGATATTTCTTATCTTAGACCTCAAGGTCAGCAATACATCTGTGACTTGGGACGAGACTTACTACCATAATGTAATAACATTTTTGGTGTCAGCCAGTTACGTAAATTACAAATAATATTCTGCGGTACTTCTGTGTGGGCTTTACCTTAGCTTCAAGGAGGCGCGGTACGAAATATCTCACGGTAAATAATTAGGTACGGTAAGCCGCAAGTTGCGTAATCCCTGGATTTGCTATGTGTAATCTTTTGCCGAGAACTTAATAAGCCGAAGGAGTTCTTACAACACGCGTGAATACCTGTGATTATTCTCAAACATCTCTATAAGAAGTTTGTTTGATGTGATGATGATTATAAAAATGTATCGCAATTATAACAAATACGTAATACAAATATATACATACATTACATATTGTAATATATGTATATATTTGTATTCCCTACATAGATGGTATATTTTATTATATGTATGTATACATGTATTTTTTGTATGTATGCAATTTAATTAAATGTTAATTTCAGGTATTTTATACCTATTTAATACCAGGGTTTGACTGGTAGATAATGCTATAAGGCATTAAGTCCGCCCATTGCATATCTCTTTAGAGTTGTCAATAAAGATGTATAAATAAATAAATAAATATGTAAATCTAAAAACGTATTTTTTTTTTTATGGATACAGGATAGCAAACGAGCTTGCAGCACCACCCATCCGCTGCCACCCATGACAACTGTGA
>DWTT01001031.1:0-12786 GCA_018250895.1 Carterocephalus mandan
GGGCGAACTCTATATGGAACCAATTAGGTTTCATATAAAACCTATTTGGTTCCCTATAGGCTCTACCACCTAACAAAAAGTTTCCCCCTCCACAACAAAAAAAAGGTGTTAATCTGAACTATTTCTGTATACAATTCAGGGTTTTTTAGTATCCATTACTTTTACAGCCTCGTTAGCCTAGTGGTCGCAGGCGTGACCTTTAAGCTAGAGGGCCTGGGTACGATCCCCGGGTACCGAAAGATTTGGAATAGTAGCTCGGAATGCCCTTGAAATTTCTAATAGTAGCTCGGAGTTTGGCTTTAAAATCTATGTTTATATAGGCTCACCACCCCTCGCATGGGACCTAAACATAACCGATGGAAAAGGGATATACAGCTCTGTCTACCTTTTTGGGGAAATACAGGCATGATGGTATGTTATCGTATTTACTGTTAATCAGGTCTAAACCAACTTCTCTGGTATTTCGCTGATCTGGAGAAGCGTAAATGTTACGTGCTGCCAGGTGGTCTACCAGACTGGAGCAACGCTGGAGACCACTGTATGAAGTGGAGAAGCTTCGGAAAGTATGTCTGTATTGGCAAGGCACCTATTAGAAAAGTAACGATGCTAGACTGTGTTTTAATCATTAATACGTGCTCAAATAGATAATGTGTGGTTTCTGTTAAAACTTTTCTACAGGTGACCTTACTCGTAAGTTCTTCAGTATAGCAAAGAATTTGTCGCTGGATTTCAACGAGACTCTTATGAGGTGAGAGATCGAGAAAGTTGAGAGAGATATCTACCACATTGTCATCGGTACCAGCGGGTGGATGGATGGTGGATGATGATACTGATATTAAATAAAGTACTTAATTTAAAGTTAGTATTTTGTACCATGGGTTCCGTTCACTCGGAGAGAATCAAATGTATATGTAAAACTTAATTACTTGATGGTTGTATAAGTTGACAAAGAAAAGAAGGTAATCATAAAATTAATTTTGTTGTTGCAATGCGGATTCTCTTGGCAATGCCAAAGGCTTAATTTTAACAAACTTTGTCACCTTATCTCGTCTTCGAAAAGTAACAAAAGACTTTTTAAGGTTACCAACCAAGGAATGCTTTTTTTCCTCTCGGCCTACGTTTTAGAGACATCAGGTTAGATAAGTAATTTTTGTAGTCTGTTCATACATATAATAAAACTATGAGTTCGCGTCTGTACATTGAAAAATTTTTTACATTGATAACAATTGGTATCGACGGATTAACGGGCCGAAGCTCCCTTGAAATGTTGCCACTAGCGGTCACCCAACCACAGACCAACCGCGCACGTCCATAACTCGGCTGATGACATACAATTGAGGCTATCGTTATGAGGATAATATAGGCTATGAACTACAAAGGCTACTAAAAATCATTGTTACCATGGTTACCGTTTAGAATACTGTGTATATTCGATATACATGTGCAGTTTGTAGGTGTTTGTAGGTATAATCAGTTCTCTGGTGATCTGTGCCTAAGCATGAATTGATATACTAGGTAGTTGCCATAGCGATTTCCAAACAATTTGGTCAATCAATCTTACAAAATAATGACGATTTAATATCGCAGACACTTAAATTTTTGTCAATTTAGTTTTTCGTTCGAAAATGGGTGAGGCTCAATTCGGAGTGCGTCATGTAATTGGGGCGCCAGTGGCCACGACTAGGTTGGCAGAGCAAGCATTGATATGCATGCCTCCGCGCGGCGCTAAGTTCACCCTATCCGAATGGAAATTGAGCAACGACCAGCGATGCAGAAACACTGAGGATCAGCAGCAACTTGCAGATAGGATTCTTGGAGAGTGTGAAAGAGTCCGGGATGAGACTGCAGAACGCGCTCAAATATTAAAAGCGACCTCTGATCGACGAATTGAGGAGCGGATCGGAGATATCGATTTCAACAAAAACGAGTTGCAGATACAAAGAAAAGAAATTTGCTTAGAATTAGAAGCGCTTGGAGTGTACAAGACTCGTCTTCTTGATTGTCTTGCTTCCTTACAGACGAACGCTTTGAATATTTGCCGAAAATGTTTGATGTTAAGAGATGGTCGGATCGGCATTGACTTGGTTGTTGATGATGTAGAGAGTGCTCTTCAACAAGAAATTACAAGTATTCTTGGCGGGCAGAGCCTCCTAAGACGAGCTTTAGAACAACTGAATGAGCAGATGCGACGCTTGCGGTCGACACGTTATCTTTTGGATCGTGATCTCCAATATAAACAAGCTGCTATTGATTTAGACAAAGGCTCACTCTCTCTTAAGCCAACTGACTTATGCCTTTCAGTTTACGAAGGTTATGCAAATTTAGACCCAGCCAACATATCTGCTGAAGAATATAATGCATATTCAGCCAAAAACATACAACAAGCAGCACGTGAAGTGACCAGTGCTCGTCCAATCAGGGTCTTCATTGATACTCTTTTGAAGCAAGTGATAGACGATCTATGGAACGCTTACAATAAATGTAATCATGCTTTCAATCAACGTATTGAACAAACTAAAATAGCGAAAGCAAAACTTGAAGATATGCATCGGGAGACTACTCAGAAAATAAGTGAAATGCAAAGCAACATATTGCAGTTACAAAAGGCACTATCTGATAAGGAAGGTAACATAGGTTTAGCTCACACTAGACTTGGAAGAAGAGCACAAAGAGTGGGCGCTGAGCTGGTTCGAGATCCGCCAGGTCAAGCATTGTACTACGAATGTGAGATGTTGCGCCACAGTACGGAGCAACTACAACAGATGCTACAAGAGGCAACTTCTTCGCTGCGATATCTGTTGCAAACGCAGATCCAACTGGAAGAGGATATTAATGTCAAAATGAATACTCTAAAGATAGATGAAGTAGACTGTATGACACTACGAACAACGATGGATTACCACGCTTACTAGCGTAGATTCCTTACTCTTATTGATCTAGATTGACTGCGCTAAATTTTTGCTAGATATTTCTCCTGTAGATATTTTTAGTGAAATTTTCGAGTTTAATTCAATCTGCAGGTGTGTTTTATATTATTTTTTATCAGTAGTAATAGTGTTCTTAGACGTTTCTTTATGATGTTTTGTTGTTTGTTTTATAATGCAATATTTATTATCTAAACTTTACTCTGATTCTAATAAATGATTTAAATAATAATGTTGTAAGATCTTTCTCTATAGGCTTTAGCTACCACTACCCTAATTTTGGCTTGTGATTCCTTGCGTAGTATATTTACTTAGAAGAAGAATTTTCCCCCATTCGTTTTGCTCAGAAATCCAGATATTGGAAGAGGGGATACCTTTATCAATAAAGCAATATAACTATATAATAAATTATTCAGAAATAGAAAGAAAAAAGACAACGACAGACAGAATAATCCTGTATTGTATACAATAATCAATATAATCAAAATAATAAATATAATCCAATATAGGTATAGAAATGTATGTACATCACAACGTCAGGTTTACATTCTATAGTAAAATACCTTTAATTTCTTAAAATTTTACTTTAGTAATAAAATGTGTATGTGTCTTCGACTACCAATATTTTTTAACTATCTATTTGTTAAATATGCATAACTACTAACAGCGTCTTCGAAGCCTCCCAGTCATTGTTCTGGGCGTCATTTGGCATGGTTGGCCTGGAGAACTTCGAGTTGGCCGGCATCAAGAGCTACACGCGCTTCTGGGGTCTCCTCATGTTCGGCTCCTACTCAGTCATCAATGTCATCGTCTTGCTGAATCTCCTCATCGCAATGATGTCCAACTCTTATGCTATAATTGAGGTAATTTCTTTGATAACCGACTTCCGATTTTTTTTGTATTGAGTACCTACATAGAAACTATTATCGTATTTCAATGTGGTTTGTTACAAACTAATCATGTTTTAAAAAAAAAATTACAAACAAGGTGCTCTCTCTCACTTGTATGTAAATTTGGATGAAAAAATTTAAATAATTAAAATAATAGGTTTGTTTGTTTTTCATAACTGTTTATAATGGAATTACATTTTATGTAACCATTTCCTTAATAAAAACCTAAAATTACAATCGATTTAAGTTAAAAGAACATAGGACATAATCTCATCTTGACTTCAGGGTATTGACCTAAGCAGCAGGCGATTGTAATTTAATTTTACTCAAGCTAACCGCGTAAATTATGTTATTTCTAACCTTGCGTAACCCGCACTGGGTTCCTCACAAAGTTGCGTCACATTACACTTTCATAATTAACTGCGTACTAACATGGCAGTTTGATAATGTAATAATAAAGGAAACTAGCAAAACATTTTAACAATAGGTAAGTAAAGTAAGTGTACCTAATCCATTTGCGTTGTTGCCGCATTTTCGTTATAATATATGATTTTGAAGTAGTTGGTTCAAGGAAATTATAATGATTGTTCTCCACGTTAAAGTTACGTTTGATAATTTATCAAGGGAATTACAAACGTAAAACAACTGATACAGTTTCTACAAATGCATCTGTCTTGAAAACTAACATTGAGACTTGAAATCACCAAACAAATGAAGTTCATTCAATTAACGCTGTTATTGAAGCATGCATTGATCTTGAACGTACTCTTACTTAATTATCGTTATTTAACTCTTTATTGCACCATAGAAAGTACCTAAAATACAAACAATTACAAAACTAGAACTTAAATTAGTATCTATGTAGACTTTCTCGCCTGTCCATGTCTAATAACCAGTAACAACAACGGTTCCTGACCTTCTTCCATGTAACCTATAATAAACCATGTTGCCAATAGGAACACTCAGACGTGGAGTGGAAGTTCGCTCGCGCCCGTCTCTGGATGAGCTACTTCGAGGAGATCTCTACTCTTCCACCACCCTTCAATGTTATGCCTACTCCAAAACTCTTCATGAAGATTTTCCGACTCAGAAAGAAGGATAAGATCAGGAAAATGAAGACGCAAGTAAGGGCTACTGCCTGATTTGTTTGACTTATTCTAATTTATATAAGATCCCCAACTTTTTGCTGACGCATATAAGAATCTCTTCATAAGCAATGTGTCTGATGGATTCCTTGACAATTTTTCAAATCAACATTTCTGACTCGAGACCATGACGACTTTATTTAATAGTATTAAATAAAAGTGGTAAAAAGGATAGCTTCAAGTTCCGAGAGAAATTAATTTGGCTCAAATGATGTTTGGGACAAATAAATAAAAGTAGAGATAAAAATGAAGAAGGTCTTTTAAGTTTTTCTGTGGATGGTCAGATTGGAGCTTATTGTCTAATTTACAGTCTATAGTCGCTATTGTGGCCTTTAAACTGTCACTGAATTGCCAGGTGAATATATGGGATTCCAATAAGAGTAGAGGTAACTAAGAAGTTAAGAACACCTACTTTGTGTGAGGTTCGGATCTCGGCTTTATCAGTGAAATGGAGTCGTAATCACTCAAATAGAAGCTGTAAATAATATTCAATTGCTTTGTTGATCTAATTCTTGTAATTAAATGTCAGAAAATATCGTGAGGAAATCTGCATTCCTGAGAGTTTCCAATAATGTTCTCGAAGGCATGATGTGTATGATGCCAATCTGCAATTCAGAATTCAGTTTGAATAAAAAAAAACATTGTATAGTTACAATATGTTTATTAATTATTATAAACATAAGTAATGTAACCTGTTTAAATTAATAACTATCCCGCTGAGCTTAACCTTAACGAAGGTAGGCGTATGTTAATTTAATACCCCGTTGTGTCTCACTTATTATCACATGCGTCTGAAATAATTAAAGATAATTCCTTACGTGAATTTCTGTCATTAATTTATTATACCTATTCGCTAGTTTTGTAGTGGAAGTATACATACACCACAGAGAGGTTCTGATGGATTGTTCAAGGTTTTTTGTTAGTAGATCAGTAATTGTATGAAATCAGCTTAAATTATTTCGAAAAATAATAATATAATAGTAAAGCCTAAGTATTTATAGTAGTTATTATATAGCCTAGTTAGCCTAAGTACAAAATAAAAATGTGCCAACCGAGTGCCAAGATCTTCTGCCAACATTATTATTTGTACAAACATGTTCTAGTTGCGCTTTTAAAAGCTAAATGTAAACGAAGAAAAGTTAATGGCATTTTTCTTTACTAACTTCTTCAGTTTACTTAGATTGCAAAAGTAACCCACTTAGTCTGTCTTACTGCGGTAGCCAAGTAGTTACCTACCTCTTCCATTTGCTTTATTTTATAACAATGTACTGATACCTTATGATAGCAAACGAGCATGCAAAACTGAGGAGTTCCAGTGTCTTCAAAGATAGGCCGCTAGACTACCCTGATAAATGCCTTCGTTTGTCAGAACCTCCTATAGTACCTAACAAAGTTTTTTTTTGCTAACTAGTAAAGTAGCTAAGTATTCGAACATCAGATTGTTACAAAATGTTGCCTGCAATACCAGTGTTATTGATTACGATCAATAAACCAGTGGTATCTCAGATAGGTCCCCTAGGGATTTGAGTTTGTTTCAAAGTCTGTCACACTTGTCATGGGTGGCAGCGTATCGGTGGTGCTGCACGCTTAATTGCTATCTTATATCCATTAAAAATATAAAAACTGAGATGGGGTAAGACTAACACACGGGGTAAGAACACACACATTAAAATATCACTCATCAAGGGGCACTTTTAAATATCTCTTAAAGTGCCTATACATTTCTACTCTAATTTTCTGTGTTGGTTACCGATACCTATGTTAGTTGTTTATCCGACATACTCGTAGTAATGTAGAATAGAAATATGCTTGCTTTTTTAACTTTTAAAAGTGTTTTTTCACTTTTAACTTTCTTACCCGATCTCACGATACATATACTCGTATATTTAGATATACAGATTGTATATTAGATAGACATATATATTTTACTTCAGGACGGGAAAGAAAACGAACATGATATCCGGTACGCTGCTGTCATGCGAGCTTTGGTATGGCGATACGTAGCAGCTATGCAAAGAAAGATGGACGACGAACCGGTCACAGAAGATGACGTCAACGAGCTGAAAGGAGATGTGTCCGCGCTGAGATACGAGCTGCTCGATGTGTTTGAGAAGAACGGAATGGACGTCTCCTTTACCAAAAGGAAAGAAAAGAGTTGAGTGCTTATACGATTAATCGATAGCTCGAATAAAATTTTTTTGGTGGTGGATATCTGTCAATCGTAGGTTTTTTTTAAATAATATAGACGGACAAACAGACATACGGGTCACCTGATGGTAAGTGGTCACCGTCGACTATGACACGTGCGGCACTAGGGGTATCACAGGTGCGTTGCCTGCCTTAAAGGAAGTGTTTCACACTTTGAAGCGCTCGATGCCGTAGCTCGAAGGGAAAACCTCAGTCCGAAGCTCATTCCACAGAAGACCAGTTCGCCGTAAAAAAGACCGCGAGAAACGTACGGTGGTAGTAGGCCATGAGTCGATTAGGTGTGGATGAAACTTCAGACCTCGGTAGGTACTAGTACTATGGTATGGTACTCGTAGATAATAATATGGTTAGAGAAAATCCGGGTTCCGCCCATAAAAGCCCCCTCTGTAGCTTTCCTCGATGAAAGAAGGCATTGGTGCAGTATCCATGACAGGCTCATCATAAATGAGATGTGGCTCTCAACAACTACATTATAATATGACTGGCGGTTGCCTGCGACTTCGACCGCGTTAAAAACGGCTTATGGCACTTGGTTATTACATAATAACATACATAGCTTGTAGTCTACCTACCTGTCCATTCTTAGCAATCCATCCATCAGTCAAACACTAATGGACATAGGATTCCAGCAACTAAATCGCCTTTGACTTTTTTTATTTCATGTTTTTTTTTAAAGAATAACGCCAAATACGACAACTTATTTCGATTGCCCATAGCTTGACTGGCAGATATTGCTTTAAGCACTAAATCTGCCTTATGTCCCTAATATTTGAGGTAAAATTAATATAATTGGATTTAGTAATTTGGTAAGTCCAAAAACTCACGATCAAAATGTTGCCACGGTATTCTCTGCGGTAGAAATCCGATAAAGGTACACGATCATAATGGCGACGATGCCGAGTAATGTTTGGTTTACAGTTACACCCACTAAAACCCTCCCGGTGACCTATCTCTAAGCCTAAGGATCACAGATTATAACGTGGCAACATTGCGATCATGAGTTTCCGGACTTACCGAATTAAGAAATCCTTATCTCTTTAATTTTTTTTCAATTGCATTCAATTTATTCAAGTATGTAGTGTTATCGATAAATAATATCGATATATCGTTCGTTCGTTACAGTGGTTTCAGGAAAACGCATGAAAGTGTGGGAGCGTCGGCTAATGACGGACTTTAGGGTAGCCCCAATTGCCGCGGAGGAAGGAAGCGCCTCTACTAACGAGGACTGTTTGTCCCGGTTCCGAAGGGTCGCTAGAATGGCAGTCGCTGCCTCCAAGTCCAAGTGGGACCAGACTCTGGCAGCTGTTGGGGTGTCGTAAGTACCAACGTCTGTTGTAACGAGTATTATCTTTGCAACACTGTCCAAGGCTCTCCAAAACAAAATACACTGAAGATGAATAAAAGTTCATAAGTATCGGTACTTTATCAAGAAGTGGCGATCGAATTTTAGTTCAAATTATCTTTTCGATTGGACGATAAATTCGAAAGTGTCGGAATAAATATTTTGGTTCCATGTTTCTTTTTTCAGGTCACAAATAGGTCGGTGCCGCACTCGCGGTTCAATTAAGAATCAGCTTCATCTCCAATGTGCCATAAATGAAGCTAAGCGATTGGTGCAGCAGTCACCACTACCAGGTAAGTCTTAATTATAACGGTCATCGTTATGCTATCAAGAAATAGTGGGCCACTAACCCCTCTACCAATCGGCATTGGAGCAATGTGGTAGAGTACGCTCTACGTAGCTATGGTTGTAGGAGAGTCCTGTGCCCATCAGCGGGGATCACCTAGGCATGTTTCTGAAAACCATAACATTCTATTAATCTTATTATATGTGTTAGTAAAAAGCCGACACAATCAATGCGTGCTTTAAGATACTTCTCCTATGTATTTTCTTTAATGCTAGTGCTTCTTTCAACAACCAAAAATAAATTCTGGCTTCGATTTGTTTGTGTTTAATTTCAACTTTTGTTATCCCGTTTAAGGAGATTCCCGAGCACCTTCTCCCATTGAAATGCCCATCAGTCCTGGTCACACTCTTAAAGAACTTATCCGGGAGATATCTACTGATTATGGAGATCCGGTTATCATCAGAACGCCTGTTCCGGGATCGCCCAGAGGAACAGGTATATTTTAATTTTTTAATATAGCAATAAATTATTATTGCTATCTTAAAACTTTTATTATGAAATAAATATTAGAAGATTATTTCTTTATTTATTACTATTAACGTCAAGTATGGAAACCACATCTTATCATCGTGAACACATTTAAAAAAAAAATTACATGGCAGAAATAGTTCTTAGTACCTATTTGTAATACAATTTGAATATAATCAATATCATAAATTATCTCTTCAATATTTAACTTCTTTATATTGACATATTTTAATTCTTCAGACAGTGCTAATTCGCTGGTAGTGGGTACATTATTAAACACAACAGTTCCTAGCAGAGAAGTTACTCCGAGCCCTACACCATCTGAGGTAAGCTAAACTACTACTACTAAAGTTTTTTCATTCATTAATATTCTTATTATTTTTTTCTCTTTTCTCGTAAATCGCAATGCACAGTTCAATCAGTTGACATTAGGATGCTTTTTAATTTGGAAAATTAAGAGGCTTCCTTGGGTTCCCCTAGGTAGAGTAGTCCAGTATTGTCCTTAATGCGCAACTAACTACATATTAATAAAACTGCCGCAATGTATAAGTCAATTCAAGTTGGTCAACATTACAATACAACATTACAATTACAATAGGTACAGTTTGCGACGCGAAAGTCTAGCGCTGAATGAAATCCGAAGGATATAGCTGCGTAGGTATGTGGTATCAGTGTGAGGCATATAAAACTGCTGGCGAACCAATCAGCGCTTACGACTGACAACCCACTTCCCTCGTGACAAGCGATACCTTAATTTCCTCCTAAAAAACTAGACTAGAGTTTGATCCCGTTCTCAATAGTCGCAACTAGGAGTAAGTACGAGTGAATTATATTACAGCTAGTATCAAGAGGTCCTTCACCGCTACCAAGACCAGCCAGGCCGGTTCCTCCGAGCCTAATGCACGCTGAAGCTGTCCCACCACCACCGGCAGCAGTTAAAGCTAAAGTAAGTTTAACATCGAGTTTAAACTTTTTTGTGTTATTTTCTCACTTATGTTTTATTGTTATTGGTTAAAATAATATAACTGAAATTACTCAAGTGTCGGAATCAAATTCCTACCACTCGAGTCTTCAAATATCTTTTTTTTAATTTGTTTTAATTTTCATGTTTTTTTATATGTTTAAGACAACTATACCACCGACGATGGAGATAACCCCATGCACACCAATAGTGGCTCGTGCAGTCTCTCCACAGCCGAAACAATTATCCAATAAAGAGGCCCGTTCCCCAAAGAAGACCCCTGCAAAGGAATCTAGGAGGTCTACATCGGTAAGCTTCCGTTTATGATTCTGATTTAAGGTCTAGGCGTTGGCAATTAAAATTGGCTTTGGGGTAGGTTCACTAACCTATTATGGTCATGATAAACAGTTGGCTTGAAGAACCTGTATGTATATATATAGAAAACTTCAGAAGGAAGCTCAGTTTTATGAAATCCAGCACAAACAAATACAGTTGATCTGGATGAATGTTCAGTCTTCAGCGGTTAGTCATACGAAAGTGGAATAATGGTGATAAAGGTATGATTGTTTCTCATAGCTATAGTTCTATGCCTTGCGGCTTGCGTCGACCGAGTTAAGCAACGTCGGGTGCGGTTAGTATATCGATGGGTGACCGCTATTTGGAAATTTCACGAGCGCTTCCGTGTTTCGAACGCTAAGCTGTCAGTCCCGGTCATTTTGAATTGTGAAACAATCGTTATGCCTTGTCGAATCCCTTCGGAGTTTCGATGGCCACTAATTTTCCCCACCAATCCGTATTGGAACACCGTGTTGGAGCCAATCAGCCCTTTGTGCCAATCAGCTGTGTCTGGGAGAGAGACCAGTACCCAAAAGTGATATTTGCTGTAGCTTACCTATTACATAGATTATTTTCTTTGCTCAGCCCACAAGCCAGACTTCACCTACCACATCTAGCGTCGAGAACTTGCTGCCGCCGTCACCACCGCCTCTCACTTCTAAGACCCAGGCATCTACGCCAACCAAACCCATCAAACGACAGCCAAGGACTGGATGGATTTAAGAAAAACAAAAACTACGAACAACTTTGTTTGAAAATGTAAAGGAATTAATGTATGTTATTTGCTTACCTATGTATACTGAAGCGACCAATAGAGTATCATAACTCAGCTTATATATGCAGTTAGCAAAAGACAGAATATTACCGAAAGTTAACTGTATTTACTTACATCCATGGTAGAGGAAAGAAGAGCTCACACCAACGAAATTTTAATTTTATATTATTTGTTTTATATAGTAAAACATACTATTTACTTGTTTGACTACTGTTTAAATATTCTAGTGTACGTTTTTAAAACTATCTGTTAACTATCTGATACTATTTTAATCAAACAAATAACAAAGAAAATATGTTCAGTGTTTATTTTTTGTTTTCGTATAAATTTGAATGTATACACGATGCTTAAATATTATTGATATTGAAACTCAATGTTACTTTCAGGCCGTTAGAATGGTAATATTATTCATGAATGCTGTTTTGCCTATAATATTGGTATGATATAAGTAAGCAATTATGGACTTTAACTGGTGTGGTCTTATGTTGGTACTAAAATTACGTTCACTAGTACCTATAACGTTTCAGAGAATGATTTCAATTTACAATGGAATTTATTCTCCGTTTTTATCCAAGTAATACTTTATCGGTTATTGCATAAGCATCCATGCCCTTCATTAGTAAACTCAGGACCTTATTCATAACAAATTAATAAGCCTTATTATTGCTGACAGTGTTATACGCGGTATTTAAGACAATGTACATACCAAAAAGCATTGATATATATGAACTCAGTGCCAAAAAGTAACTAAAAAATTTAATCTTTACGTAACATTCTACGATAAGGTTGATATACGATATCAATAAGATTCAATGGCAGTTTTAAAAAGTTTTAGATTGTCAAATTAATGACTATACCTAGGTATATTAGCTAGGGAGCTGGTGGCAGTGATTTTTATATGATTTAATCGTCTGGCAGAAGTTGATAATATTAGAGTAGGTACTGAGTAAAATGATAATTTTAAACTATTTCTGCCATTCATTAGTTGCTGCAATATCAACTATGAGCTTGCGCAAAATGTAAAAAAAAATAAGTGTCATAAACGATATCATCGTTTCTGTCGATAGTCTTAATAAATAGTATTTAATATAAAAAAATTAATAATGCTAGGCAGAAGATAGTGGCAGAAGTTTTTCCTGCTGTATTTTAGAGTAATTAATTTTTTATCTCATTATTATGATATATAAAAAAATAAATGATTTCATCGGCCGGCAGACTATAATATTTATTGAGACTATATTATAAGAGATAAAAAAAAACTACTTCTGCCACTATGATGATGCTGCATTAATAACCTGTATTGTTGAAAAATTTTTAAAAATTAAAACTAAATTATATTATAACATCGTTTCTGCCTTTAAGTTTACTAATTCTATTAGTTATGAGAAGCA
>DWTT01001032.1:0-12785 GCA_018250895.1 Carterocephalus mandan
TTTAGAACACAGGTGGCCAGAGATACGAATTTAAAAATGACATATATATTTTTTTAATTTTAACTTTTTAAATAGCAGAGGCTAGTTACTTATCATCCCGCCTACGTATAATAAAACTAATGCTCACTAATGTTGATTAAAATTAATATTTTTTATTGTATCCAAATTTGCGCAAGTTTCTTTCAATCATCACGTTAATTTTTTTTTAAATTTAATATTTACCGACACAGATGTTGGCAATAAATATGCGTAAATACTAATTGAATTAGGGGTCAAGACACATGTTGTAGAAATATGTGTAAAAATAAAAATTCTGTTTATTTATTGTTTAAGCAATTTTTTAAAATTCCCCTAATTTCAACATATAAATTAAACAGAATTTTTATTTTTTTTTAAATTGCCTTTTAGTTAAAAGGCCTAGGATACTGAAGTTTAGTGTTTTCGATAGATAATAAACTCCCATCACCAAACGCTGTTGGTCAACTACTTATGGCACATCCTGTATCTATAGTTATGTGGGACAAGCAAGACTAACACTTAAATATCTCAAGTGCCTAAAGTACTAATTTATTTTATAGTTACTATTTCGGTGACCTGATACGACGTGTGGTACACGTTTTACTTTTGCCAACCTTGTTTACAATACATTTTTAATACGTATAGTATTAACGCGATCTTCTACTTTTGCAATACAAATTGTGTTGATTTTTACTTAGTGCTAATAAAATTAATGTTAGTACGATTCGTTTTTGAAATACAAGATAAATAAATAAATACCTTGGACATCGGCGACACACGGCCATCTGACCCAAAAGTAGGCGTGAGCCTGTGATATGGGTGTCCGAGTCTGATATACATACATACATATATAGATATTTTAAAATACATACTATAAGTGTTCGTCACACGAATATTTGTCCTGAGTGGGATTCGAACCCACGACCCCAATAAAAAATGCTATAGTTAGCTAATAACCAATACATACATTTACTTTATTAAAGAGATGGTGTAGTAAACTATATACATGTAGCACAGAAAACATGATATACATAAAATTGCATACAGCGAAGCACCAGTAGGTATTTTGCCTAGCCTTATAGTGACTTTACCCTGGATACTCAACTTCGGTCTCATGCGGAAAGCAAGTAAGCTATTCAATTCAATTAATATCAACTTCGTGTACATGTTGTATCGACTAACATTTGAATAGCCAGCTTACCGACAAGCCCACAAACTAGTGATTCATGAGTTTCCTTAAATGTGAAGTGCTGTAAAGAAAATTCAGCCCTAATTAATTACACGTTATCGTGGTCCGCTGCACAATATTGCAAGTATCACAAAAGCACTGCGTTATTAATGCTTTATACAGCGTTACAATAGCAATTGCACAACTATTTATTAAATTTTTACTTACAGTGATTTTACTTTAGGACACTCCGCTTTGGTTTTGGGCGGGTAGCAACTAAGCTATTTAATAAATAAGATATATCTGTTGACTAACATTTGACAACACTGCTTACCTACTCACAAACAGCTAACATGAATTGGTGATAGCACAACTTGCACAAAATTTCTTGGTGTTAATGTTAACTCAACACTGCATACCGTAATTGAGATGTGATCCGCAAAAGTGGTAGAATGTGCCCTCTAAAGTCGTCGTTGTTCTATCTTTCTTTTCCATATTTTTAATTGCTTACAGATTCAAGGAGTCCGAGGCAGCCCAGCTGGATAGAGCGTATGTATAATATAATCTGCGCGTTTAATTAGCATGCAAGCTTTTTATCTTCACTTTTGCCGTTCTGAAGCTTACTTATTTTTATATACTACTGACCTCTGTTATGTATTCATATTACTATTGCATTTATAATATTACTACTTTTATTAGACTCCTTAGATTTAAGGTTTCCTGTGAGGTATTTGAGGTAGGAAATACCTTATTATGCTAGATTATAAAAATTTTTATCTCCTTTGCTCAATGGCATTTTAAAGTATCTATCCATTTTATATTTAGTATCTTAGAATAAGTTATCCTAAGGTTGAATATATTTACCTACTGTAAGCTACACTGAGTACACAGTCACAAATTATACACATCTTTAACATTAACATATTGAATTCAATTGCACTAACCATATTCCAGGTCAATATAAAATCTTTTTCCGACATAATATATTAATTTTGGCGGCATCTCGATATTTATCTCATTGCCTCACGCAAATTGGGGATCCGATAAAGTGGAGATGTGTCAGAAGCTCGGAATGGCTTCTATCTCATACATCACCTCGCTTATCTCGTAAACCCAAAACCAACCCAAATTATATGTAGCTATTTTTTATTGGCCACAACAGCATGTAAGATGATTTTCTAAAGCGTTTTACAAGTTTAAGTTTTGAAATCAATAGCATTACATTAAATATGAATGTTATACCTAAACATCACTGAGTACAATGATAATTATTGTTGATTGTACTTTCAACATTATCACCAGCAACCCATAATTCCACCACTGCACTGACCACGTGGTCTCGGTTTCAGATTTCGTGCCATTTTGACTATAGATACCTAATATAATAAAGCAAAGGTAGTAGGTATTTTTTTAGTAGGTAGGTAGTATTATTATCAACAACCAATAATTAATTACCTAGGTTATCATAAATGAATTCAACCTGTGGAAGTCGAAAGGCATGCTGTCTTTTCAAATAAGTACATATACATATTTCGCGATCAAGTGCCTGAGCCCCGAAGCCGACTCAGGTGTGGATGTGAAGTATTATATAATTGTTAGTCCATCCATGACCGCGTCCACCGAGCACCTGAATTCTCTTTGGCGTTGATAATGCTTCAGCGGCCCTCGATTTCCAAGTCGAACATTGATTACCGGCGCCCACCGCCGCCGCCAGTTTCTATTAGCGCCAAATTTATCCTCGGCCAAAGTCGCGTGCGCTCGGCGTCGGCCGGGCGAGCGAGCGCGACGTCGCTAGCCCCGCTCGGCCCGCTCGCTCCGGCCGCCGCCATTGACAGTCCGCGCCGCGCAGCGCGCCGACGGTACGCTTATACCTATGCCCACGCACGACACGTTCCGCGTTCTACTCCTTCAATCATAAAAACCCCTCGCCAATAAAATAGCTCCCAAAAAATGTGACTGTTCAGTTCCCTTCCAGTTCTCGCGAAGCTTCCGCACGGGCTTTCATTTATCGCGGAGTGGTCGTAAACAGAATCACATGGATGAAATAAAACGTGTTCATTGTTGAATGCTGGGTGTGTACATAACTGGCGATTGGACACCGAGGTCGTGCACTGGTCCGACTTGACCCTAGTTCTGATGCACTGATTAAGCTGGAGATAAACTGGCATTTAAATAAATTGGTGCCAATAATAAATCAATCATGCCTAACCATGGCTTAATATTGTGTAGCAGTAGGACGTATAGAAGTAGTGCGTTTCATTGAATATTATTATTGCGATATACTAGGTACATTACGTTACAAAATAACAAATTGATTCGGTACGTCGTTTACATAAACAGGCAACCGGAGAGGTTGAATCCGGGCGGCGTACATGCTGCTGATATGATAAAAGAACTGTCATAATTACATCGAGCCATTTAACGGTGGCATTGTTCGTCGAGATTCGAGTAGGAAAGCCTTATGTGATGTAGTGAGCGGAGAGACGGAAAGGATCAGAATGCAGCGTTCGGAATCTCAGTCGGAGAGGCTGGGAGCGGGTGGCGGGAGCTCGTTCATAGCGAAGAGCTCCGCTTCGGAGCACAGCATGGCGACCGGGGTGGCCGGCGCGGGCTCGCTGCCTCGCACGCTTAGCACCAGCGTGCTCCGCATCAAAAACAGATCTACCTTCTGGGACAAGTTCTGGGATGAGCGCACAAGGCGTGACGCGTAAGTGGCATCCGCCTCCACCGCTTGCTTTTAAAATGAATGGTTTGTTGTTTGTTTGAGTCTAGAGTAGAGACAAACATCCATAAAGAACCCTGTTAAACTCCTAGAAAATCTTTTGATACCCGCGATACTACGCGGTAAGACCTCTATGATATTAAAATGGAATGGAACACGAGGCGCGCCCACACTGCTGCAGACTTATTTTTTAAGCTTGTAAAGGAAAATGGATACTGCAATAATATAGATCCTAGTTTATCTCTTTGTAAAAAATTTCACGTGAAAATATTCCCCTAGAAAAATACTTATATCTTTGTTGGTGGAGCTTTGCGTACTTATTCAAAGCTCACGATCTAACATACTCGTAGATCTTATACCCTCTACAAGGTAGAGGCAAAGTACAAGTTTCATTTAACAACTCGACCTCCGTTTTTAAATTTAATGAAGTCAAGCCTCTTAGAAAAGGAAATCAAGATGAGGAACAAACTTCTTAATTGGTACCACAAATTTATGATAGGCACCTACCGTGTATTCTAAAGATTGTAGAGCCATTAAACATTTATGACGTATTTCCAATTACCTAATTATTATTTGATTAATTCTATTATTAAAATCCATTAGTAGAACAAGTAATCATATTGTAGGCGGAATGAGCCTACGCTCATTCTAAAACAGTATTCAAGCAAGTATTAATCGATGAGCTTGATTTTATGATAGTGTTAGGTACTGAAATACAAAATACTACAATAATATATCAAAGCATGCAAAATGACTTGTAGTTTACTAGGTAAATAAGAAAGGTAATAAAATAAAATACTGTGTATTTGTCATAACAAGTAGGTACCTAGGTATCTGGTTCATGTTTTCTGACATGAATTCTAGATAAACAAGTCCGTCAGATTGCACAAATTTATAACCGCTATATTACTGTCTGAAACTTCGTCTTGCTTCTGTTTGTGTAGTTAAACTAGGCAATAAATAGAGCCGACCACTACGTGGAATGTGCGGCCAACACTTAACTAAAGCTGGAACACATAGACATAGTCCCACTACTGGGCACGGGTCACCCCCATTGACAAATCTGCGGGAGGTCTAGAGCATACTCCACCACGCTGCTCCAATGCGAATTGGTGGGGGGTTAGTGGCCAGTGTCGAATGTTCTCAAGCCACCCGCAGGTCTTCGACAAGTCTTAACGACTTAACGACAGTTGAAATCAATCGTGAGCAGGTAAACGTGTCCTCCGAAGTATTGTAGCGTCCATAAAATTTTGCCACTAACTGTCACCCATTCACAAACCGACCACGCGATCACTGTCGATCACAAGAGTTATCAACTCTTTGTGAACAGAAAAAAATGTTTTTGTAAGGAAAAAAAACAGTATTTCATAGACACCTGTATAGTAAAAATATAGTAAAAATCAACTTTTCCTAGTATGTATCCAACATTTCTCTTATTGTACAAACTTCACTGTAAAAACAAATTCGAATAAATTCAGAATGTGAACATCAGATCATCAGATATGTGAACTTGTTCCAATTGTTACACTATTCTTCATTCAATTTTTAGAATCCCGGAATCGAGTGATAGATAATCTCCTTAGTTTTCTCTCGCAGATAGTTATTTGATAAAACAAAAATTTCGTTATCATGATATAGTCCTCATTGAGCCACTAGGGAAACTAATGTAAGTGATTATAAGTTTTATGACAAACAGTTTAGTAACCAATGTTAATAAACATAATGTATCTATCTTAGATGCAGAATTAAAATTATATATATCCAAAGTCCTTTGCATACCTACTCATACTTACTATATGCACAGCTATAAGGAAGGAATACTTGTTAGACCGCTAATTTAGGTAACTGGGGTCGTAGGAATGATTTTACCTAATATTAACATTCAACTGTTTATTTTTGAACAACCTTTATCAGTTTATGCAATTAAGTTTTAAATAAAGATAATTATTTACTAACAATAGTCTATCCAACCTTAATATAATATAACTTTTTAATTACCCTGGTGCAAAAATGTTTATTTACATATCTTGACGCTAATAATCGTCTATCAAAATGTCTACAATTTAGTAGCATTACACTGTAAATGCCACAATCCGAATCCCAACTCCACCACCAACTTCAATGCATTTGCGAAATAACGTTTAGCCGCAAAATTTCCATTTTGCCAGGTATCTAAATTATTCTGTCACAGCTTTTGTGCTCTGGTTCACTCGTTAATTAACTGTCTTAATTGGATTTTGTGTATAACACCAATAGGCTTTGCGTTAGGATATCTGTGATAATTCTAACAGTAATCAAGAATTACTTGAATACAAAACAGTTTTATTCTTCTCATGCATGAAACGCACATAGTATAATTCGGTCTGTAATCTTCCATTGCTTCAGTAGCAACGAATATATGTATATAAACAAGCACTTACCTCGAGCTGCTGGGTACTCACTTATGTGTCTACTATAACAACTTGATAACACTCGATTGATAAAACCAATTGCCGATATGAATATGGAGAACCTACGAATGCAATAAATTCATTTGAACGCGACTAGAATGCACGTATTAAGGATTATAATACAATTTGTATCGTTTTATAATTTGTATCGATTTAAACGGTTTTATTTTTTTATATAAAAAAGCTTCTGATGCATTTTTGTTTTATTCATTAAAAATAATCATATAAATGTGGTTGGAAATGATTGCAGCCTAGATTTACAAAACCTACATACAACCTAAATTGTTTGCTGCGCAATAAATATGTAGATAAAAATAAAAACAATATTTTGAACCTTTAAAGTGTACGTTTGTATCCTTATCTATTTGTATCCTATATAAATAAATAAATATCTTGGACATTCTCACACACGGCCATCTGACCCCAAAGTAGGCGCGAGCCTGTAAATATGGGTGTCAGAGAAGGATATACACATAGATATTTTTAAATACATACTTAAATAGATAACAATAACATCCTATCCATGTTTAAGCGTGCGTTTATATTAAGAATACCTAAAACCGTAAAACAGAAATCACTAAATTGTTAAAATGCGACAAAACAAAGAGAAATTTCTATTTTATGACTGCCTTAAAACTCTTATAAAGATACCTTTTAGGTAACGACTTAATTAATGAGCATAACGAGTGGAATTTATACCTGTAAGTAGATATTTCGTTGCCAAGGATCATAAAAATATCTTTCAATTGAAACTTGTACATAGTTTAAATTGTTTACCTACTTTCTGAGTTGAGCGCTATTCCCTGTGACCTTAATTCAATATTGCGAGATTTATCCTTGCTACCCCGTTATTTGCTGCAAAACTATTTCCACGTCAATTCTAATACAGAATTGTGTAAGACGAATGAGATAAGATTTATTATACAATTTATTATATCTTAAGAGTTATTGGAATGTTATTCTAATAATTAATTACTTCGTCATATACCTATCATAAAATGAATATTTGGTTTACCAGGTAAATCACCATACATAAAATATTTCATCTTTTAGATGAAACCGTACACTTCGAAGAATTTAATTTATTATCAAAGCTGAGAGTAGTCCTTTGAGTCACGACAGAACATTTCAAAGGTTACTGGGATTTTTACAAATAATAATCCAATAAGAACAGGAAAAGCTTAATATAGAAATATAACGCAAAAGAAATGTCAGTACCTTGTCAAAATAATAGTATTTCAAGCATTGATATATAATTTAACTCAGTGATTTCAAGTAAATAAGTCTCCCGGACACTCCTGTTCTTTGAAAGACCGACGGCAACGATGAACGAAACTTCGTTAACGACACACCGGATCGAATCAAAACTTTGCTTTACGACATAATATACGAGTATATTGAGATAATGGCTCTTGGTGTATAATTGGTTTAATTTGGGACAAAATAAAAAATAGAACCTATTGACACGTCATGCCTAATAAATTCACTATTTTCAGTTATGTTATGACACATATTTTAATACATAATAAATACAAAATATTTTTAGTATCTCATAAGTAATTGGGCTTGTTGTTGTGAAAAGTTCACCGAGACGGAATAATGATAATTTGATTTTTAAAAACTGAACAGAAATAAAC
This sequence comes from Carterocephalus mandan, assembly GCA_018250895.1. Taxonomy (NCBI): domain Eukaryota; kingdom Metazoa; phylum Arthropoda; class Insecta; order Lepidoptera; family Hesperiidae; genus Carterocephalus; species Carterocephalus mandan. The sequence goes on from DWTT01001032.1 coordinate 7,996, forward strand.
TAACTAAGCTAAGCTTACTAATCGAGAAGAAGAATCTTATCGATTAATCCTTAAGATTGTACCTCGACTCGCTGACTGAGCTTTCTTTCAAATAAGTTCACGCAACCTTCGTACAAGTATTAGAAATGAGTGGAATCGATCCAAGAGTGCCCTGTCCAGTGGTTTCGATTAGTGTCGATGTCAAGAGTTATAATATGTTAACTGTGCCGCTAGTTTATTTAACTCAGTTTATTTAACTCTAGATATTAATAATGAAATTTGACTTTACTATTTTTTCAAATCGAAGTAATTTTACTATGACTTTTTAAATATACATATTATATTAACCATGGCTTTGAAGACTTAAGAAGAAGAAGAAAAAGATACTGTTGAAGAGTTATTCAAAGGAGACTTTTAAGTATTAGGACTTTGGAATGATTACGTGCCAATTTGTTGTGCAACTAAATGTACAAAGCTATAGGAGATTAGAACAAATTACATTATGTATAATAACTACTAAGCAGTGTTACATTTTTTTCCTAGGTATTTGCTTGAATTAACGTTAGAAACGCTACATTGTAGTTTAGTGACACTAGGAAAACATTAGACTGTGTACACACCAGACTGACGTAATTAAGTCAAACTTGCCTTTACGATTGGGGCTTTATGTACTTTCCTTGGATCGGATACACTTAAAATCTAGCGTATCATAAAAGCGCCCTATAGCCAAGATCAAGTCTAACAAATCTAATGCTTTTGAATTTACTATCGTACTTTACATTGTGTCGGTTGCTCTAAAATTTCCACTTCATATTATGAAACAATATTTTGTATAAAAGATAAGCATAGAGTATAAGATAATGTTACAAACAAAAAAATTTTTAAAATCTTCACAAATTAGTTTTGAATAATTTTGAATCCAGTTATTACAAAACCGACTACGCGCAAAGCCTTAAACATCGGTCAGACATTCTGCGGTTGTCGGAGATGGTGATTAGGGTGAGCCACGTAGAAGTAAGGTTGCCCTTATATTGTTACAAAGTTACAATTTTATTACGACGATCGTTACAAAATTGATTAAAATGGTATCACCATAAGTATGTACCACAGCTTGGGGGCACTAACTTGTTTTTCTAGTAGCATCGATTAAATTTATATAACTTCTCGTACCTATGGAAAGGTGAGTGGGTTCGAATTCCACCTGCGGTGAATTTGTTCAACGTTATAATTTTAATATAATATAATAATGAAATGTATATTGTACTAGTGGACGCCCGCAGCTTTGGTCGCGTGGAATTAGACATTCACTAACTTCAAAAACGGCAAAGTGTTCATACTAACTAAGCAGCCCCGTTTTACCCCCTTAGGGGATGAATTTTCAAAAATCCTTTCTTAGTGCTCCCCTACGTCATAGTAGCTTTATGCATGCAAAGTCTCAGCCCGATCGGTTTAAAATTGACAAAGTTTCATACTAACTTTGCACCCCCGTTTTACCCCCTTAGGGGGTGAATTTTTCTAAAATCCTTTCTTAGCGGATGCCTACGTCATAACATCTACCTGTATGCCAAATTTCAGCCCGATCTGTCCAATGGTTTGGGCTGTGCGTTGATAGATCACTATGTCAGTCAGTCACCTTTGAGTTTTATATATATAGATTGTAGTTATTGCGTATATTGTAAGGCAAAACTTAGGACTAGCACTAGGTATAGAAAAACACATGACTTCATACATCAAAACATTCTTGGCAGAAATTAATTGTAGCGGTAAGATGATAGCATCGCATAGTTTTATAATTTTTTCCTTAACATTTTTCCATCTTCTAACAGACGCTGATGACCGTTTAAACTCACTTATAAAGTTAAATTAATAAATCGCTTTTAGTAAATGTTATAAATATTACGGAGTGATTGATACCTGCGTGGGATGTTAATTGGATACACGTGCCGGCGTACCGTACCGCTGCAGTGAACAGGCCCTAGATTTCTATAAATACACCGCTCATTGAGACAGATCAATGGTGATAACAGAAGGTTTTAAAACTAAAGAGGAACTAAAATTGGTATAATAAAGCTGAAGAGTTATTCTTTGTTTTTGCTCCTAACTACCATTAGAAAAATTATTATTGCATTTGAGTTCAAGATATGTACCTAGTTGAATAATTATAAAAAACCGTTTAAAAATAAGATTAATGGTAGAGCGGAGCGACTTCTTTATACTATGTTAATGGTGCGCGTTAAGATTAAGATAAAATTTGATAAACAAAGTACGTTTCTTAGTTACATAAAATAAAGCTCCTATTTGATGAACTCGTACTTTTATTAGTATAAAAGCGGCGATAAATACAAGTAGCCCTGGAAACTTATAAGCATGCAATGAATGCTTTGTATCTACGAGTACATAGAATAAGGTATGATTCCAGTTACCCTGAATATCAAATACCCTTGGAACTATTTCCTGATTGGTCCTTCATTAGAAGTAGATGTTGGCTACATTGCACATGCAATAAAAGAGTTATGGTGTCGTTATGCAATGATAGTCTAACTTATAGTGACGTCTTAGTTGAAAGCGGTAACAGTTCAGTGACTATCGAACTCGCCTCTCACCCCAGCGGCACACACCAATGACTTTTAAGTGATGTGCGATTTAAGAAATTAAATGACACTTGCAGTAACGGTGAGGAACACATTGTGAGGAAACCTGCACGCCTGAGAGTTCTTCATAATGTTCTCGAAGGCAAACTTGGCAAACTTCACATGTTTGCCAATCCGCACTTGGCCAGCGTGGTAGACTGAGGCCTAAACCCTCCCATTCTGAGAGGAGAACCGTGCCCAAAAGTGGAACCAAAGAAAGGGTTGTGATGATGAGTCTTATTTTATATAGTAAATAATATTAATGTGAATAAAATAACAAATTGTTAGAGAACTACCACACTGCATAAAGAGGGTCGTACAATTTTCCATAATGTTATAAGATAAACTACATTCGATATCAATAACGAGCTCCACAAGAATATCAATCGTCGGTATTCTGTGGAGCCCGCAAACTTTTACTATGCTCAAAGGTACGAGTACATAGGTAATGAGACAAACTTATAAACGGGACTACTCTGAGAACAGAATTTATAATGATTGTAACAACATTTAAAGTAAATATTTGTTTTAAAATCACACCTGTCGCACAATAACGGGTTTTCGTATTTTATGTTTGACTTGTTTTGTTAACATTGATAGGTTAGTTAAGTTTTAGCTAATTTACCAATCGGTTAAATATTTCCAATATTCATTCTTATGAATGAGAATAAGAACAATTATTATTCATTACCAGATTTATTTATATTTTATTATAAATAAGTTACATAGGTACTTATTACAAAAAATCACGTCCATTCGTCATTCCGTTTAGGCTGATGATAATGATGATGATGATATGTATATTCAAATAATATATTCCGCGTTTTCATTTTGTAGCGTCCATAGCGCAATGGCTTGCCTCGATTCAATGTGATCGACAGAGTTCAGCAACAACGGGCGCGGTCGGTTTGTGGATGAGTGACCGCCATGGAAACATTTCTTGGGCGCTACTGTACTGCGGAAGAACAGCACCTTAAGCCTGTTGTTTTTAATGGCGAAAACAATCACTAAGCTTGTCGAATACCTTCGGGTAGCTTGAGATCATTCGACACTGGATCGGCCATAGATACTCCACGTAGGAGTATGCTCTAGACCTCCAGCAGTCTATGGGTTGAAGCTTTATCATTTTTACCATGAAAGAAATCCTACAACACAATTTTCTTCTTCAAAATAGGATCCGAGAGCAAAGCTTTTACTTAGTTCGGAATAAAATATATAATTTAATTTGCATCAAATCACTCTGTACAGTTTTGACGTAATTTTTCTGGAGTCAGTTGAGATATTGAGATGAAACGAAGCCAGCCAGCCAGCCCAAAAACATTTCCTCTAAGTCTACCTCTACAGAGAAAGATATTGTGACATTACCGTTGCTATTACTACCTCAAAAAGTAACTTAAACAAGCAGTCGATATGGGATGACTTTTAAAAACACTTTATTTTTCGACCAATAATGTGTTATTAAGTTTAATTTTAATATAGGTTGTGTGCAATATAAAAAAAACTCGACAAATTAAATTGAATATTGGTCAAATGAAAAATGAAATAAAAAATACCTAAATCACAGCCCCCTCAAGTTTTTGTGCCTGTTATTAAGAGTGATTGACATTATTTAATTACAAACGAAACTACCGTAGTATAAATCCACGCGAGTGAAGCTGCAGGCGTTAAAAATGTGTGATTTGCCGCTAAAAAATCTCATCGTAGCTTATGCATTGTTTATGATCATAGAATACACTGCTTTTAGGATGATAAAAAACTATTTTCACATGACTGTTTACCTTGTATGTTATGCATACATTACCCCTATTTACCATGCTGACTATTAAACAGTAGGATTAGGACCGATTTCAGTGACATACGGGTGTTAGATATTCGAATAATTACTTGATTACTTGAGTAGTTACAGAGATATTTAGATTAGATTAGAGCGTTTCTATAAATGATAAATCAACTTTACATACTATACAATATTACACGAGAAATTAAAACCTTAAAAACCAAATGTAGGATTTGTGATACTAATAATAATCTATATCTATATTCTAATATATAAAATTTCCATGTCACAATGTTTGTTGCAGTACTCCTCCGAAACGCCTTTACGGATTTTTACCAAATTTTATATGCGTATTCAGTAGGTCTGAGAATCGGCTAACATCTATTTTTCATCCCCCTAAATGT
>DWTT01001033.1:0-12777 GCA_018250895.1 Carterocephalus mandan
ATATACTGCTAGTGAGTGCTGCTACTAGTGACATTAGTAATGAGGTGATTAGTCATCGCTAAGTACCTTAGGCCGCGAACTTATCAGCCACCCCTCGTAGATAATAATTTATCACATCATAAGACAGGTGATACGGATATCCTGTGGTCGATAAGAATGGACAACCAAGTGATAAAAATAGTGCTGACGAGCTGATTGTATAATCAGATGTTAGAAGAAATTTCTGTATAGACGCAAACGAGCATACAAAGCTTGGTACAAAACTCTTATGAATCCCTTTCAAAGTCAGTCACAGTAGCTTGAGGACTAGAGAAAAGATTAAGGAACCACATCATGCCAACCAGACGATAATTGCTAAACAAAAGTTAGACGGCATAAATGGGAATCTTGCGATATTTTGCGCCTACCCTGATACTAATATCAGTTTGCTGCGGACGTCATTGGTCACATGAAGGCCTCGAGAGTCAAACCATTAATTAGTTTTTGTTCTTCTGTTCACACGTGAGTAAGCCGGTAACTTCAACTATGAATATAGACACTCACGAATCGTTCAGTAATAAAATAGTTTTTGTTCTATTGATAGATGTTAATATACCCAAGATTTTTAGAAATATGAAAGACTTTGTGCCAATTTTTACTGAAGACAGACAGACAAGTTCCTTTATTGTACTCCAAAAAGGATAAAGATAGAATATATAACAAGTACATACAAAAATAATAAAATATTAGAGTGGTAGCACAGGTAGTAGTAGTAATGGCGGTATTATCACTAATAAGAAGATTTTTTTGTTTTAATTTTTTTTTGTATTTCTTACTATGACAAACCTATACCTAATGACAAATAAATAAATAAATTTGAATTTGAGGATTTTTATATGTATGATTGTTTACAACCTGTTAACTTATCACACACATTTTTTTTTTAAATTAACAAACATACATACATCATGAAAAACATGTAAATGTAGTTTATACGTATAACGTAATACGTAATAAGTTTAAATACGATTAAATTGTTCTATGAATGGCTCACCGTCAGAGCCCTCGGGGTCACAGTCGCAGGGCAAGCACGGTCCATCGGGGTGCGCGTTGTAGAACCCTACGAGGCACCGATCGCATAAGGGCCCCGCTCGATTCTCCTGAAATAAAATGAGAGCCCACTTTCATTTATGTGATCTAAGTTGTGATAGAAAACGCTACTTTGCATTGTATATATAGGAATACTCCTAGTTGTTCCTACTAGTATTAAGTTAAATATCCAGATATATGCTTTCTCTTATAAATTAGGAGGTGTCAGCTGTAGCTAGTTGGGGCCAGCAGTAGTATTGCATAAAGCAAAAACTGCTGTCCAATTTTCTTGAATCTTTACGAACGTCCAAAAAGAGAGAAGATGGTGTTCTCCAAAATAAAACACCATAAAATACCACGGTGGGATTAACACTGAAGAAAATTGCCATGGTTTCCTTTTTCCTTTTATATTACTGCATCCAGTTATCGTTGTCGTCCTTATCTTTAATTAACAGAAGACGGTAAAGAGACAAAGGTGTACCGTGCAGTTGACACACAAGATGGCGCCGCTGTCGTCGAAGGAGTTCTCCCCCCGCACCCCGCAGGAGTTCTTCTCGTCCGCCTCGGCGGCGCAGGGCTCGCGCGGCCGCCAGGGGGCGCCGGAGCAGCAGCGCTGGCAGTGCACGCCGCATGTACCTTGCAGGCAGTCGCATTTTGCACCCTGGAAGAAAATAGATTTACGCACCGTAAAACAAAAGATAAAGAGATACCTATGGCACCAACCAGGAATTTTCAACCAGTTTGTAACTACTTCTAAAATCCTATGCAATTTTTTCAAATCCCCGTGTTACACACACACCACGGTTAAAATTCGTTTGCCGGAGCACTACCGATTTAATAGTGATAGTGCCATGGATAAAATTCATTCACCGTAGCAATACTGGTAGTGTTACACCCGTAAGACTACCAGTATTGCTACGGTCGAGCCACGAGAAAATTCGCCAAAACCAAGCATTCCTACTGTACAACTATGGTATGTGCGTTTCGCAATACCCTCGACAATTTATACAAATACCACCGTGTTTTTTTTCTGAGGCGCTATGAAATAGTGGTAGGTAATACCTTATGAGTGACGGTGCAATGCTTGGCGTGTCCGTGGCAGAGACACCTGGCGGCGAGGGTCAGCTCGCGCACGGTGTAGTACTGGTGCGGCGCCGGCGCGTGCGCGGCGCGGAACGATATGCGCACGCGCCGCGCCGGCACGCCCTCTCCAACTCCGACGTGCATCTGCAGGCAAAATTTTTGCATTGTATTATTTCACAACGACATAAAAATAAGGTGTGTGTATTACACCCACTTTTCATAAATAATATTAGGGTTCCATTCCATGGAATATGATGATGAAGCCTAAGTGTCATACTTACACCACCAGCATAACCATTTCTTTGTCCCACTGCTAGGTTCACTAATGAGAGAAGATCCACCACGCTGGCCAAGTGCGCCATATACTGGTCCAGACACCGAAATACTACTAGGAATTCCAGAACTTTTAAGTGAATGTTGTTATCAAGATTCAAGTTTACAACTTGATGCCATTACTTATTGATCATGTTTTCCTAAAACTTATCTTGTTCAATGGTACCATGTATTCAAACTACAACCTCCAGTTACGAAGCTATTTGTATGGATCACTTTATCGTATTAAGTGTGCGATATATCGTGACACATTCAGTGGCTTATTTGCGACAAATTTCATGCATGAGTCACACTGCGTGGGCGCTGCCCGTATCTAGAGGGCCCTTCAAGCAACAACCAATGGAGCAGATACAATTACGATAGTGACTCATTCGGACAGGAACACACACGGTGCCGAACTATTTAGTCACGAAAGCGAGCCTCATCTACAGCCTCTTCAATATTGTTGTGCCTGTGGTATGGTATAGGGGTGTGTTGGTTGTGGTGGGGCTCACTATACCCGCAGAAGACAAGAGAAATGGTGGCAATCTTTAAACCGATTCAGAAAAAGGATTTCTTATCGCCAGAAAAGATTGAAGAAACAATTTCAATAAATTTTCAGGTATTTATGCTACTGAAAATGGCGCTCCATTAAATAGTCAGTGGTCTTTATCTGGAACACAACAGATTTTCGGGTGTAGGTAATCACGTAACCTGAACTGAAAACTGAAAATGCTTCAGTGCTATACTGGTTTCCCTATTCTTAAGTTCTTCAAGGGCTGTTAAAGCCCTCGAACCGTTTAGCCAGCTACGACGGGAGGGGCAAAGTCGTGATGCTTAATAACGCGTGAGTTTCACGTTTTCACTTTTTGCATAGGTAAGTCTCCGGCATTCTGAAGGGCACCATACGTCTTTAGATGAGTTATGAGCAAGTGCCTAAAATTCAACTGCTGAAATACCTATCACGTCCAATATCTAAGAAGCAGATAGCCAAAATGTTCTTCTTTGATCTTGTAGCCAATTTTTAAAATCATACCTCTCCATTCTCCAAGGGCTTGGGACTCGCGAACTGGGTCGAGCAAGTCGGCTTCTCCGCTCTGCTCGTCCGCTTCGCCGCCCTGGCCTTCCTCCGGCGGCGCTCCGGCCGCAGGTCCCAGAGGCTGCGGCAGTGCTCCTTGTCCCCGAAGGCGCGGACCAGCCGCCAGTCCTCGCCGGCCTCCGTCGGGGAGACCTCCAGCGACCAGGCCAGGGGACGGGGCGAAGGACCCGACTTGATGATGACATGGAGGAGCTCCATTTTCTGGAAATCAATTTCGCTTCAGTTTAGCAATGAATATTTTATAAGATTTGGTTACTTGGGCTTGTATGGTAGGTAAGCTGACTTTTTTAAGCTGTGCTTTTGCTGCGCGATAGAATTGTGTTAAGTTTTAACTAGTATACAGATTCCTTATTAGGTAGACTAACACACGAGTCTTACTCATAGTCCATATGAGACTCGACCAACGAAGCTGGTAGTGACAGCAGTCCAGTGGCACTTTATCCATACCTTATCTACTACAATTAATCAAATCAAATGCCAGTGCTATAAGGCCAAAACATTTGAATGAATAATGCAGCAAATAAAATCTACTCATGTATTTCATGATTCGAACAACAGTTCGTATTTCGAACAGTTCTAAAACATTTGTTCTCGGTATTTTGAATATGTACTGATGTTCTGGATTATAAATCTGTCAACATTGGCTTGACATCATATTTTAACATAGGTTCGATTTCCCGTTTCCATTTAGCAAACAATGGACGATTAGAGTCCGCATAATGAGTACAGCGGTAGCCATGTCGCCTCGGTGGTAAGCCTATTTATCTGGGGAATAATAACCAAGTCGCTACTTGGTATGCTGTAGTTTGCTTAGAATATTGCTATTAACAATCATGTGGTTAAACTTTCCTTATTATGTAAGGTAAAACTTCGATGAAAACTTGGAAGAGAAGACGAAATTGTCACAGTTGATTTGGGTATAGTACAATATAGTGTTAAATGGCAGATTCGTATTAGGCTTATTTGGAAAATTGGAAAATATCCTATCTACTGCATGATATTTTGCAATATTCATGATTACACAATCGGGATATCTTCAGATATTAAGAAATGAACTAGATAATGTGGTCCTAGTATTTACTCGATACTGAACACACATCATTCACATGATGGTGAATGATAAAATATGATACCTACTAAGTTTGATAAAGATGTTACGATAAGCTGTGGTCCCAAGCTATCAGCTCTCCCTCTTACCAGCTCCCTATTTAGCCACTATAATACGTTGATAATTATTTGTATTATGTAAGTAGTATACGAAAACGTATAAGGATTGAGTTACAAGATAAAACGACAGAAGAGATGTTGTAAATATATACAATTAAGGTTCTTATTTAAATACAATTAAGAATTAAAACCAAAATAACTTTAATAACATTACTTACTACGTTCCAATGTTTCGAAATAATGAAGGACAAAGAAAATCCAAAATAAATTTAAATAATCGATTCAGCAGCCCATCAAAACCACAGGAATATGTAGAATCGAACAGAGAAAGGCATGGATCAACGCGCACTGTATATATAACTTAAGGGTAGGCTGCCCATTTCCTTGTTTTTGAACGGTTATATATTGAAGAATTCATTCGATCCAATTGTACCTACTAAAACAAATGAATGCTATGCAGATAAAATATTTAAGTGAGAAATAATGAAAAAAGCTTATTCAACAATAAGTTGATCAATTTATGTAATGTAATCAACAAGTACGACACTCATGGAGTGTGGCAACATTCTCAACATACTCGTAATAGCACGGTATCGCCAGTTTCATGACGCGACGCGAAGTAATTTAGTTATGTTAGTATTGTTGTTAGAAAAGATTTTTCCCTCGGCATCACTCATTTTTTACAATCGAATAATAATCATTACGTAAACCAAAATGGACTATAATATTAATTAGGAACGTGACGGTACGTGGAAGCGTCCACTTAAAGTATTCCGTACGATGCGCGATGGGGTCTGCCTTGTATGGCGCGGCTAATGAGCGGCCGCCGCCGCCGTCTTGCCTGCTTTGGGCTTTTTACCATTGTCTGTTTATGGCTACACTACACACTACACTTGCCGAGTGATTTAGACATGACGTTTGAAATACAAATAAAAATTTGCAATCCAGTATTTTGAAATTGAATTGAAAATTGTATTTTTAAAAATGACTTAGCGTACCTATTTAGTTTAATGGTTTGAGTAGCCTTCGAACATTTTATTAACTTTCTTGTTGGTCGATGGCGAATTTTGCAAGTTTATCCTAAATGGTTCGCATGTTCAGATCTAATGACTATACATTTTATAGAACGCATGATTTATCTACAACAAAGCTCGTTAGCTCCAGACGAATAGAACTACTCAACGGTTAAAGCAACAACAACGTAATCGATGTAAATTAGGACCAATGATTTACGTGCCCCCGAAGTAGTTATTGAAAGTTTTTTAAGAAATTGTCACCAGGGTACTCTTAACTGCCGGCCGAGAACCGAGACCTATGGCTGGATCGATTTGCGCGTCCAGGATAACTTCAAAATCCACCACTTCATTGTAGTATACAAAGAAATCGATAATGCCTAATACGCTATACGTTTACGATATTTTTTAAATGTCAGAAGCCACACCTGTCTGCTTGTTATCAATGATAACGCGTTATCAGCTATGGAAAGCGGATCTCCCTCGAGTTTTCCCTCCAGATAAAAGCCGACCATCGTCGACGTACATTGTGATGTGAGTGGTGACAATGTCGAAGAAACATTCGGAAGGATCGGCGACTGAGCTCAGTGACGTGAGAGTGGAGGGCAGAGGGTTGAAGGAGAAAAACAGGCGGCACACACACGATCAGATATACGAGGTCCAGAAGGGCATAGCGCCTAAGGTGTCTAGTATGAGCAGTGACTTCGCGTATGTGAATCCGGCTTATGTGGGTAGCGTGAACAGCGTCAGTGAGGGGAGAGCGACTGCGCTGCCCGTTCCACCGACCAGGTAACTTTATGGTTTAAATGTAACTTAACATAAATAGCAAAAGTCCAAATATTTCCTACTGAATTAACTAACATCCGCTGCCTACCAAAACATGCGTGACCAGCAATGGCTTTGATGTTTCTAATAGATGATAAGCTGGACAGTAGTCGGTGGAGGACATACTGTTTTTTGTCCTATCCATCCATCCATCGTTAGTAGTTGCATCCTATCGATGTTTCGAGTTTTGGAGCATTAAATTTAATTTAATTAATATAATAACTCAATTTTAAAATAACTCAAGATAACACTTTATAATTAACCTATTTATGTTGCATAAGCTCGGTGCTAAAGCGAAATTTATCTTAATGCACTCGTATGCAACGATTACGAGTGTTCAACATGTTATTATAGTGTCGGATTTTTTGCAAAGATTAACACGACATTGCAGTATAAATCTGAATTATTTTATTACAAGAATAAAATATTAAGACTAGGTACTCCCATTTGACGACTCCGTGACGCGGTACTGAGTGACACTGAACCGCCAATCTCAGGTTCGAATCACGGCCGGGCAGATTTTTCACAGATAAATAAGTATTTTAACTCAGGTCGCAGATCTCCTTAACCAGCCACCATATTCTCTGGACTTAGCCCCTAGTAATTATCATTTATTCAAAATTAAAATAGCATAAGAATTCCATTCGTGAAACTAAATTTCAAAATGATGACTCGGTTATGGCTGCCGTCAGAGGAATTTTTCGAGAGACAAAAAAAAATGTTTTTTTCGCAAGTACATAATAACAAAGTTATAAACCCGTTAATCTAATCTAGCGGGAGATTACGTACACAAATAAAATATTTATATATTTTTTTTTGAATTTTTTATATTGATTACAATTTTATGATCCAGCCTCGTATGTCACAATTCAGATTTCGAACGTAAATAATTTGTTTTCAAGAGTACAGCAATTGGTAATTTGACAACCGTTGATGAACCGAATGATGCATGTAAGCATATTCTGTAAACATGACTCAACTTTGATACAGTTAAAGTTTAAAGAGACATAAAGAGCAGAAAAGTAGTTTAATATGATATGTATGAAAAATATATAAATTAAACATTTTTAATGTACAACTAGCGCCATCTATGAGTGTATTGGGTGAGTATTTTGATAAATGACGCTTTTGTTTTGTCATTTAGATTTATTTAATTACAGTTGAATCTATAACACTCGGCGTCCACTAGTTTTAATACTCACGGTATTAAATGATGGGTTTTTACATTGGTGATTTGATACAACAGAATTGATTGTACAAAATCGAATTTAGCAGAAATGAGGACGCTACTGTAAGTGCTCTTAGAGCGGCGAATATCGTTATCAGCCCTTATCTACTGCTAAACCAAACATGATAGCATCTAAAACAATTCGGATTAGTCAACTCTTTTCTATAGGTACCTACGTGAGTACTTGCGAATAAGTATTAAAACTTTGTAATTTTATTCTCATTTCCATTGAATAAAACTTATTCAATTAAATTTTCAACAATTTCTTCAGAATCCATCGTTAGATAAATATAATGTAGTATAAGATGATTTTAACGACAATAAATAAAAAAATGCTACTCACCGCGCGACAATTCAGGCCTCTTGAGTATACATTCTACACAATTTTAATAATTTTTCAGGTCATGATGTCGTCTTCTTCTAGTAATATGTTCCGCAACACTAGCCTAGTTCATATTTAAGTATCATAGTAAACTTACGCCTTTATACACAATAAAAAAACTTTCTTCATCACACAATCGCGAGGAACTGAACAAAATATATCTAAATATACAAAAAATCAATTCAATAAAAGATAACGGTGGTTACTTCTTGGATACCTACTGGATTCTTTTTCTTAGCGTCAAGTTTTTTTTTTAAAGTGCAGAATGTAATTGATGGCAAACAGCCATAAAGCCATATTCTCTAAATCTATAGAAATAGGAAATAAGTTAAAAATGTATGATTTCGGTCAGAATAAAGTTTTGACTTAATAAGTAAATGTGCATAAAACATAATTATCACTAAACTGTGATAAAACTACTAATAAAACGTGTAATTTGTTATTGTTTATGAATATGAATCACAATCCAATGACGCCAACAGTCCGCTTTGGTGGAGGAATATGCTCTAGACTAGATCTTTCGCAGCTCTGATTGTGGGAGAGACCTGTGCCCAACAGTGGGACGTCTATTGGTTGTACCTTAGCTTTTTTTCGTTCGTTATTCAAACTGGGGCACTGATGCTCCTAGATTGCCAGTGTTATGAATACTGTTATGCTAAAAAAATATAGAAAAAAAAATAATACTATCGTGACATTGCACTAAGACGTCGCACATTCACACCCGAGAGGTCTGAACTCAAAACGCAGCAATGCCTTATATTTCTTAAGATTTCCTCTCTCAGTATTCCATACAACTATTGTTAGAGCTCTGCCATCATACATTTGTTTAGTAACCTATAATATGTTTCTTTCCAGTGTGATTCGCGAGCAGTACTGGACGTGTTCGAAATGGCCTTTCGCCCAGCGGGTGCTGGTGATAGCAGTGGGGGTGCTACTGGGTGCCGTGGTGGGCCTGGCGATCACCATGGGCTTGCCGAATGACAAGGAGAGGGGGAGCCTCGGCATATTCAGGTCGCACCCGGCCCCGGATTAAAAGTGGAATGTTATCATTACCTCAAACTCATGGGCAAACATCTTGAGCATATCGTAGTTTGGACTTTTGTGCCACTAAAGAAAAGCGCGGGAAACAAAGGCTGACTAATCAGCCTATCAGATGCTCTCGCGCCGTTGCACGACCAATCGCGCTCTGACGCGTCGTTCAACAACCAATGTTGTTCTACCGCGCCGAATTTAACGAATCGCGTCTTCCCGCACCGGTGAACAACCAATCGCGAGTCCCCGTACACTGTAGATTCCCTCGTGTCTTATTTTTTAAAATATTTGTAGATTAATACAATCACGTAATTTTTTTAATGATTACCTATGGAGCAACAGAACAAGAAGATAGCTTACAAATGACACCAGAGACACGACACGGCAAGATCCTCTTGCAGTGGTGGAGTGTTTAGTGCCAACGTCTGCCAACCTAACTAAAATCATTGTACACTTGGTCTTCCGAAGGAGACTCCTACTTATCTGTTTTAATTTTCGATATCTCAACCGGAGATTTCAGATACCAAGCGTGATAGATAGGTAATTCTCCAATCCATTGAGCTTGGTGAATGTATCCTATAGTAATATAATGGGATTAACTTGTAAAGTGGATAAACAATGAAATAATACTGTGCCATAACCTGAGATGCCCTTTCATTGAAGAGAAATAGTATTAGCTTTACTAATGTAGTCGGTCGTACCTATCAGTAAACATTGACATAGTAAATAAAACTTAGTAAGTGAAAGATTGTAAGTAAATCAGATAGTTATGAAATGTAAATAGGTATAATAATAAGACGACTAAAATAACATAAAAACCAATGAAAAGTATAGAACAAACTGTATTTATGATGTAAATATTTACGTATTTTTTAATATTCTGCGGTGGTTTTGATCTAACATTGTATTCTGATTATATCGATGAGTGTAGATATATAGACAGATAGATAAGATAATCGTAACAATTATTTTATTATATCCGTTCAACCAACATAAGCTGTAATTTCCAACTCCAAACTCGATTGGATTTTATGAACAGTTTTCAGATCTCTTTATTTGCCAAATGTGTTAAATGATGAATTGGGCCAACTATAATTTTAGACTGTTAAATGATTTACAGATATCTATTATAAAAGTCTGTAACATAATTTAGCATTTCAACTTTCATGTAACTAATAAACATGATAAAAAGAGCACAAGTATTGTATCTTGCAAAAATAGTGTAGCGAAAATGCCAGAATAAACGTAAGTCTTTATGATAGCTAGCACATTATCTCTATGTGGTTATCGAATGATGTTATCGATATCGAAGTAGGTACTTTAGTTGGAACACCAATTTTAAACACATTGTTTAAATTAAAATACGTAGACACCTCTGAAAATGAGTGAGACGATTATCGTCAGCAATAATTAATTTTGTATGTTAATGTCCTATATACGTACGATCAAGGAAATGCGTAGAACTACTTAAATGTTCATTACATTGTTCTTCAGTTTGTGTGTACTTACTTATCAAAAAGACTGTGATTATAGTTTTGTATATGTACATAGTTTAATTGAGGATAATTAAATCATGTTTTTTAATTATCTTATTTATTTCTTTATTACTCTTCAATCATTTTCCTTTTGAGACCTTTCCCCAATTTAAAATTAACAAATAATAATAAATAAAATAAATAAATCGTCCCACTATTGGGCACGACCTCGCCACAGGGCACGGCCAAGGGAGGTATATTCCAGAGGAGGAGGGATACTCAAACACGATAAGATTCCCGCCAAATTTATTTTAATGACAATATAGAAATGTTATGCAACAGTTAAAGGTATTTAGACTTTATATTTCGACTTTACTACAATCTATTTTTCCAATAGATAATTATAATTCAACGTTTTACTTGTTGATAAGGCTACAAATACGTCATTTCGCCTAGCCTAGCAACAATTAGTTTTGGCCGCAATCCGTGTTAAATCAAATATTTGGGTGTAATCTTAAATTAATCGATTAGAATTGATAGTTCTACTACTCTATCATGATTAGTAACAGATTACTAAAAAAAATGACTGAATTTGAGATTTATATGTAACACGGCTTTCGAATAAAATTTATTTGAATTTCGAATTGCGCGCCAGTCCACAGATAATTAAATCTGAAAATGCTGGTCATAAAATGTCCAATTTCATTACTTTTTATTTATTGTGTCTGTGGGGGAGACCCGTGCCCAGCAGTGGGACGTCTTATGGGTCGCAGCGAATTATATTTATTTGTATATAGGTTCTACTTAGACTGACTGAATTGGAACTAGACACAATTTGAAATTTACTGGACTATTAGGCACTACCGCCCTCTAACAGGATAAACTATGACTAACTGTTACAGTCCCTGCCCATGGAGTCCTTATTTCTGATAACCAACGGTTCACATTAAAACTATCTGCTTGCTGGACCAATCTTCCCACTCCCCATATGGTTCTTGTTCAGTCTGTTACAGTTGTCATGGGCGGCGGATGGGCGGTGGTCTTGTGATGCACGCTCGCGAATATGGAATAGCTATACATACTCGTATATACATACAAAACTGAAACTGTGTGTTGTTTACAGTACACTATTGCAGTGAGAAGATTGCTCTCCAGCTGAGTAAATTTCCCCTACCAGTCCGCGAGATCTCCCGGCGATAACAGCCATCCATCAGCTTATCGCGATCGCCTACATACGCGGCCTTGCCGCAACATACTAAAGGGTCTCCGCAGACGACCGACTGAATTACGAGTTTTTGACTGAATTACGAAGATTCACAGGATTTGCCGCACACGACCGACTTTTTGACTGATTTATGGACTTCACGGGATTTGCTTAATACTTAAGGTCGTGCGTAAATATTTCTCACCGGCTCAACGGATTAAATCCATACTATAATATTATAAATGCGAAAGTAAATCTGTCTGTCTCGCTTTCACACCAAAACTACTGAACTACTGAACCTATTTAAATTAAATTTGGTTCACAGATAGTCTAGCCCTACAGCCTGAGAAAGGACATAGGCTACTTTTTACTAATTGGAATAAAGTGATGTAAAGGATTGAAAAGGGGCATGAAAGGTTGTATAAAAGTATTGTCATTTTCAGAATTAGAATTTCATCCCATCTTCACTGAGTGACATAGGATACATAATATTACTAGGTGTAAGCGAAACTATTGTTACCTATATCTACGAGTAATTCCACGCGAGCGAAGATTGATGCGGGCGTCCACTATCATAAACAAATTACAAAAGCCGGTCACATGATCAGTGAAAAGTCGGTCGTGTACGGTGGTCCTAACTCTCGATTTTAGAGGTGCTCGTCGTTGATAAGTGTCGGAGAGGCAAGGCAAATTAAACAATAATTTGTGTTTGATGTCACGACTCCGTGGCAAACTTTCGGGGTTCCCCCAGCCAGCCATTGAAAAGATACTATAGTATAGTAAGTCTATGTATACTATAATACATAATAATATATTTTTAAGCTATTGCATAGATTCTATCGCGGGCCTGGGGTGGAGGCGGTCTATAGAAATTCCGTAACGAAAAAAA
>DWTT01001034.1:0-12775 GCA_018250895.1 Carterocephalus mandan
TTTTTTTAAACAGTACGTCGCCGCCCGGCGACATTAAAAGCGTCACAACATAAAAATTGCTAATTCGAGATAACGAGAATTTTGTGATTTTTAACTATTTACTGCACTGATATTGTAAAAATTATAGGCGTTAAATTACTGAAATTTTATTTGCTTATTGTATGTCTAAATACATTTCACATAGCTCATCATTTTGAATAGTATAATATATTTTTTTACTTAAGTAACTTTCAAGAAATATGTAATAAGGAACATGTTAAGACGCTTTTTTGGGGAAAAGAGAGAAACAAGAGTACCTACACAGGATTAGACTGTTTGGCATAAGTATAAGAGTATAATGATCTAAAAATATTAAATAGCACTTGTGTCGTGTCTAAGCGGTTCTTCCATTTTTTGGTGATTATGAATAAATTCTTTAAGTTTTACTTTAAACACACGAAAGTTTTGCAGATTCCTTATTGGATGAATATCACACCTGTATTTTCCGAAGGGTTAGCCTATTGCCACAGACCGGGCACAATGCAAACTCCTAGCTATCCTATAACCTATCAACTTTAACTTCTGTAGGTGAATACACCTATGCCCGATAAACTACCTTAAACACGGACCGGGCATCGATCCCGGATCCTCGCGCAAGGTCATTCTAAGAAGTCTTGACAAACCTCTTTTTTTTCTCCCATTCAGGTTTCATCAATATAGATGTTAAAGTACACATACGTCAACCTGATACCTGCTGATACCCTTATTCAGGTCTTTTAGCTACCTTTAAAATTATTTTAAATTTGAATTGAGTTGATTTTAATTGATATGAAATTTAAAAATGTAAAATGTAGTAAATATTATGTATCTTATCCTGTCTGACTCAGATGATAATATTAATAATTTGTTGTCGTCGTAAACATACGTGCATTATGGGCACCATTGTCACATATTTTTTCTATATACATAATTATTTAAACGTAAATTTAGAATAAATCGCATATTTTAGATTTACTTATCTAAACGTAAATTTTCCATCTTCAGGTTCTACGGACTTGACTTCCGCGGTTAAAGGAGCAGTGTTTGTTCAAGAATGTGTCCCTGAAAATTTAGAACTCAAAAAGAAAGTCTTCCAAGACCTTGATAAAGTTGTTGATGATGTAACAATACTATCCAGCTCAACCAGTACTACATTACCTTCGAAATTCTCAGAAAACATGAAACATAAATCCCAGGTACATAACAACTTGTTTCAGGCCCCTGAATAAACCCATGCTTCCCTAGTAATATTATAAATGCGAAATTAACTCTGTCTGTCTGTCTGTCTTCTGTCTCGGTTTCACGCCAAAACTACAGAACCGATTTAAATGAAATTTGGAACACAGATAGTCTAGACACGTCTAGAGCTTGAGAAAGGACATAGGCTACTTTTTAATTGGAAAAAAGTGTTGTAAAGGGTTGAAAAGGGGGATGAAAGTCATTTTCAGAACTAGAAACATACAATTTATATTTTAGGCTGTTGATTAGATATTCTTAAATAAATATGGCATTCAAAGATTGTAAAAATGTTGTACACCCTTAAGGTGTATACTAATAAACATAGAAACAGGATAACACATTTACGGATTCATTACAAATTTGGACGCGAGCGAAGCTGCGAGCGTCAACTAGTAAATAATAAGCGGAGGCTACGGACAAGTTGGTGTCGCATGGCTTCGCCTGGCACGAGATGTGTAGCAACCTTACCTTACAGCGACATTGCGCACCAAGAAACCAGCCCGCTTACCTACAACAACATTTTTAATATCCTCATTCTAGAGCATCGCCACGGCTTTACTGTGCCACGGCTCTCCTTATAATTAATTACATTACACCTAGCTTCAGATTGATCAAAGTGTGGTCAAAGTGTTCCATTCATCCCGTACCCTAGTAGTACCTAAGGGATTATGTACATATGTAAAGTTTGGTAAAAGCTTATAGGTAAATAAAAATACAGTCAGTGGTAAAAATTCAAGACAAGACGAGTTTCACAAGTTCTTATAAATGCAGGCTAGTTTATAATTTGTTGTATTTGACAATAAATATTACATGACCGCACCACGATTTGAATAGTAGATACTGTTATTAAATGTTATTTTACAGGTGATTGTATCCCATCCAGTCAACCCACCTTACTACGTTCCATTAGTAGAAATAGTTCCAGCCCCGTGGACGAAGCCAGAAGTCGCTAAAAAAACTAGGGAAATCATGTTAGAGATTGGACAAGAGCCAGTTTCCCTATCGCGGGAAGTTGATGGCTTTGTGCTGAATCGCATTCAGTAAGTTTCTGCAATGCAGCGTATTAAGTTTTGAAAATCACTACTACCTAATATCCATAATATTTATCTACTGTAGAATAAAGGTAAGTTAAATATGAGTAGGTAAAATGAGAACTTAACGTATGTTTTTATTGATTACAGATATGCCATTCTGAACGAAGTGTGGCGCTTGGTGGCAGATGGTGTGGTGAATGTCGAGGACATAGATAAAGTTATATCGGAGGGTTTGGGCATGCGATATGCTTTCTTGGGAGCTTTTGAGACTGCGCACCTGAACGCTGAAGGCATGAAGAGCTATATTGAAAGGTACGAGTATGTGTATTCCTGGAACGAACATTTCATTTTCCAGCCAATATTTGAAGTATTATCAGTATCATTCTATACAAGTTGACTATCATGGCGCGAAGTTAATGGCCCTACTCAATTGTTTAGAAGTACCTGGCTGCGACCCATAGACATCCCACTGCTGGGCACGGGTCTCCCCCACAGACTATCCTGCGGGAGGTCTAGAGTATACTCCACCACGCTGCTCCAATGCAGATTGGTGGAGGGGTTAGTGGCCAACCCAGTGTCGAATGTTCTCAATATAAGTACCTATAATGCTATAATGTAAACATTTGAGAGCATCCAATAAGTAGGTTATCCAACTGATACGATATATTTAAATTGTTACAGGTACGGAGATACAATTCACAGCGTAAGTGAAACGATGGGCGAGATACCACGCATGACACAAAGCACCAGTGCAGAATCCATTTGCCAGCAACTGAACAAGATGGTGCCACTTGACCGTTTGCCGGAAAGGCGGGCGTGGCGAGACGCCTGTCTTACACGTCTCTCGATTCTTAAGAAAGAAATGAACGCCAAGTACAATAAATAGAATGTACCAAGACAGTTATAGGTACACATAACACGTGGTAAAATTAATATAAATTACAACAGTGGTTATTGTTTTATTCATATGGTAGCGAAGATATAAATAAGATTCCATACATTTCTCTTCAGGCCGTATACTACATGCATCACATCCATGCATCTTTCTGTTTAGGAGGAAAAGAATGACAAATCCACAAACCAACAAACACTTTCCCATTTATATAAAAGTAGTTTGCGTATATAAGGAAGGTGTAGTCTCACTTTAAACGCGAGCCGAAAAAGAGGTTCAATAACTTCGTGATGGCCTGTTTTAGTAGGGTGACCATGTGCGAGACACTGTGAGACTCTTATGATTGTGGATTTTTTTCCTATGGCTCATTTGCGGTACAATAAACCTTGGTGAATAATGGGCAGTTTAAAATGTCAACAAAACAATATTAAAACCAGTAGAGATTTATTATAGATTAATGGAATCACTCCAGTTAGTATCCATAGCCCAATGGCTCGGGCCGATTCAATGCGATCGACAAAGTTAAGCAATGATGATGAAACCCATAGTGATATTATGTAAAAAGTTGATTCTGCCATCATGGATCCCAAAATTAATGTTATATTCGTAAATAGCACCCTCGAAAACGACCACGATAGGTACATAATAATTTAATTGGTAAAAAATCTAGTCCGTCATCTTTGATCCCGAAATAAATGCTGTATTCATAATTGGTACCCCCGATAACCATAACAGCCATACCTATATTGATTTCACCAAAAGACTCGAAAGAAGAATTTTTTGTGAGTAAGCTGGTGAATGCGTGACTAGAGCGTTACGAAAAAATGTGTGATCGGGCGAGGCACACGGAAGCTAGAAGGAGATTAAGTTAGTTAAGATAGAAAGAGAGATAAAGAGTTACGTTTCGTAGATTACTGTAAGGGCGAGACAGAGAGGTGCGAGCACAAATTTTCTTTCTCTATTCCTCTCATAGCCAGTGCATGAATTAAATATATATACCTAAATAGTTCGTTCGCGAGTTTGCTGATTATTTCGTAATATATTATAATATCTTTCTAATTTTAATTCGAAAACTTAATTATATATCTTATTTCTCACTTATGCCTATTGTCTCGGTTTTACAATCAATCTAAGTAATTACTGATGTATCCGATAGCACAGAATACATATTAGTCCGATGGTGAAAATAATGTATTAAATAAAAAAATTATTCAAAAATCAAAAATATCAATTTAAGCCTATTAGTAATTTAAAATATTTGTAGAAAATGTATTTAAAAAAATCAGAACTAAGCCATTTGAAATCGAGATTGTGTTTGTTTGTCACGAATTTTGCAGTTCACTTGATTCTCTATAGATCCATGTACAAACTATAATCTTTGATGCCGAGCAATTGCTTAAAAGTTTTCTTGAGATGAATTCATTCAAATCGTGCGATATGATTTGACAAACGGCTAATTCGAATTGTGTATTTATTCGAATTGTGGATTGGGTCATTATTTTCGAGGATTGAGTGAATGATTTTATTTCCTTGTTATAGCCATGGATCTAAAATCCATACTTCCATGGTTACTGCAAATTCGAACTTTTAAAAACCATACATTAGCACGAGAGAGATAATAAATTGTTATGTTGCTCAATTTTATGACGCATAACTAAGTACTATACATCAAATGACGCCATTTCGCGTTATTTTCCTGTTCTTCTTACCAACGATCTTTTAATACTTTTTTTTAATCTAATTTTTTAACAAGGATTTGGTACATCCTGCGTGACCATGCCAGTATGTTAATCCCGCTATTGTTTAGGCCCTGCTATCACCGCAAGTCTAATAATCCTTTTACACTCATAAACTCCTTAAGCAGATGATAACAGTCCTCAAGGCTCTATCCTTACATCCTTACAGCATTCACAAAGTTGGGATAGACTTATTTTATTTCTGTAAAAATAAGATCTTACAACATAGTCTTGTTGATATCTAGTCTGTGGCTTTGAATCCCTTGCCTTTGATTTAGTCTGTGGTTTCATTCAAGACGATGTTTCAGTTTCACGGGCTCATTCATTCATAATTTATTTACTTTCAGTCATCGCAATATTCGCAAATAAAACGTTAATTTTTAGAAGTTTTTAGTCCAAGTCCGGACAATAAATGTTTTGAGAAATGTGTAGATTAATTTTATAATTATATTTATATCACACGGCCTAGGCCTTGTGAGAAGCTTAGGTTAATGGATAGTTTTCCAAATGTGTTGTTTTGAAAGATAATGGATCCAAGAATGTGTAGGAAAATTAGCAGTAGTGAAAGTCTTCCAGATGAAAATGTGGAGTTTGAGATATCAAACATCATTGCACCGCAAGAGAGCGATGATAATTTTCAGTTGGAGGGGAGCCCAGAGCCGCAATCGGTGACCTGGCTGGACGACGACCAGATTGATGATTTAGATCTTAATTTAGACCAAACTAACCTATTTTTTCATAGAGTCGATAGTGCTGAAATAATTTATAGGAACAAAAAGAAAAAATGTAAAATGGTTGGGAAATATGTAATGGGAGATGTTCTTGGAGAGGGTTCCTATGGCAAGGTAAAGGAGATGCTAGACTCTGAATCCTTGTGTAGGCGAGCTGTTAAAATACTCAAAAAAAGAAAATTAAGAAGGATACCAAATGGAGAACAAAATGTACAGAGAGAAATTCAGCTACTGCGAATACTTAGACATAAAAATGTAATAGAACTAGTCGATGTCATATATAATGATGAAAAACAGAAAATGTATCTAGTTATGGAATTTTGTGTTGGAGTACTTCAGGTAACACAATCAAGTTTAAAATTGAAGTTTGATTATAACAAGTGCTTCTCTGTGCTTTTCTGCTTACTATAAGAGGCTTATGTGTGTAAAAGTCATCTTATGTTTTAGGACATGTTAGAATCTAGCCCTGGTAAGAAGTTTCCTCAGCAACAAGCACATGACTACTTCACACAGCTGCTAGATGGCTTAGAGTACTTACATGGCCAAGGAGTTATTCATAAGGACATTAAGCCAGGAAACTTACTTTTAACATTGGATCAGACACTTAAAATAACTGATTTTGGAGTTGCAGAAGTAAGTACAATTTTATTAATCAAAAATAAATGCTAAAATTACTACTTGTAAGCAGCCCACTGTAGGACATGGGTTTCTTTGTTTAACTGATAAAGCTGGTTCACTACACTACCCTCCACTACACTAATCCAGTATCAATTGGTGGTTTTGGTGGAGGGTTTAGTGGTCAACCTGATCGTCAGAACTTTGTAAACTATTGAAATCCTCTGACATGGTATAACAAGTGTTATATTATGAAATCTTAGTCTTAACTGGGCTGACCGAGCCAGCCATAACTGTGCATCTAAATATAATGTATTGGTTTATCATATCTCGTAGAATAATTAGTTTTTTAATTTATAAATTTATTTAGATGTTCGTAATAGATGGCATGCCCGTGCCCAGCAGTGGGACGTCTATGGGTCGCAGCGAAAATAGATGATATCAATTTACCTATTTTTATTTCCAAGCCCATTACACACATTAACATTACAATAGCTGCTAATATATCTACCAGATGACTGTATCTTGTTCTCAACCTATTATTTAAAATGTTCTGGTAAATTTAAATAACTGTGCTGGATACTCCATCTTCACTTTGACTTTTGATCAATAATTTTTAAACAAATTGTTTCATTAACTTAATTTTATAAGTATCAAATAGAAACAATGTATATTTAACATTGTGAAACTATGAATTAAATAAAGTAAGCTTTGGCATGAAGATTCCTCATATTTTACTTAAACGTGACATGTGGCATTTAATAGCGTATATATAACACATATAACTTGAAAAATCATTGGTGCAACTGGGATTTGAACTCTGACCCTCTCAATGATGGTCAAATTTTCAGCCACTTTGCAGTCACAAAATATTTTCCTTTAATTTGGAATATGACCATTCTATTAGACGTTTGGCCTTAAAAATACACCAACTAGCTACAGACACAGAATTATTTATTTTTATTATACAGTATTTGTATTTTTATACGCATAGTGAATGTTATTAATTTTTTTATCTACTTATGGTTCACAAAGTTTATGCTACCGAGAAGAACACTGAGAGTCAAGTATTTTATTGTAGAAGAGAACACAGTTCCCCATAAAAGTTTTTGATACATTAATTATTCTACTGAACTAGATACTGTTATTTTATCTTTATTTCTTGTGTTAAAGTTATATACACTACTTAACTTTACAAAAAAATTATGATATTTGGAACCATCCATGCTTATCCAATAAGTACTGCAGATACTGCAGTCAATGGGACTTTTGGAGATGTATTATTTTTGTTCCAGGCCTTAGATATGTTTTCACCTGAAGATACATGTTACACAGGGCAGGGTTCCCCTGCATTCCAACCTCCAGAAATTGCTAATGGGGCTGAGCAGTTTTCAGGCACCAAAGTGGATATTTGGAGTAGTGGAGTAACACTGTAAGTAAAATTGTAAGTTATCAGATTTCATTATTCTTAACTTATTCAAACAACAATGCCAAGGTAGGACAATGTAGAACAATAGGAATTATTCTTGAGATTTCTTACAAGAGAAAACAATGTTCAGCTGGAATATTCCTCAGACTGGTATGTGTTCGAGGAATTGAATGCAAATGATGTTGATTTGCCTCTGACTCTGACTCACGATTGGGCAGAGGAAACAAAACTTGGTTTCTATTACTTTTATTTAGGATAAGCATATTTATTTAGCTCACATTAACATACTCATTGAATTTCCTTTTTATAGCATGTGCGTCATTTGCAAGGAAATATGTTTGTTCTTTATAAATATATCACTTGGCTGAAACTTATTAGCTGTATTCTGTCATGTTGACGTACATACGCTGCTCCAATAAGGTGCTAGAGGTGGACCAACCTGACTGTCGGAAATGTTTAGGCTGCCCAAAGGCTTCCGTCGTCATGGCATGACGACTGTTATCTTGCGGTCCCAAAATCGCGGATGGCAAAATGTGCCCTCCGAAGCACGAAAGCGCCCAAGAAATTTTGCCAGTAACGATCACCAATCCAAGATCTCATACTAACAGTACTGACACTCCTAATTCCTTTGCTGTCCTAATATGTAGTTTAAATTTGTTCGACGACATCGTAGCGCGGTGGTGTGATATTTGTACTCACAATCACGTCTTGGATGTAAAATTGCGTTGTTTTCTGTGCATGTCGGCCACCCGCACCACAGGCCTAGGGTATGAGAATGTAAAGTTTGTATATTGTTTTATTTACATGGAAATGATGTACCTCCCCATCCCGACAGATACAACATGACGACGGGCCGGTACCCGTTCGAGGGCGACAACGTGTACCGGCTGCTGGAGGCTATCGGGCGCGGGGAGCCGGCGCCGCCGCCCACCTCGCTGGGGCCCGCGCTCGGCGCGCTCCTCACGCACATGCTGCGGCGAGACCCGGCGCTGCGCCCCTCCGTGCACGAGATCAGGAGGCACGCGTGAGTATAAACGCAACACACATCGTTACGACTAAGACCTTTGTAACACTAAACAACACAATTGAACATCCAGGGCTTAAGTACAAATATTTTTCTGCGATATATATATGTATCTGACGCGGCTGGGATTCGAATCCGGGACCCGCTGTTCGGCAGGCAGGGTCGCTCACCATCGCACCACGCAATCGTCATACACACATACTTTATGTCCGATTATATGGGACCCCTACATCTGATGTGTTTTGCTTAGGCTCGCGTTTGAAGTGCTCCTCACGCACATTCGGTGGCGGGACCTGGTGCTGCGCCCCTCTATCCACGGAGTTACGAGTCACGCGATTTATGAAAAAGGGAAAAAATCTGCATGCCCTATAAGTTCGAAGGTTTTTTAAATGAATGTAAATAGTAACGATCATGCACTGCATGATCATGACCTGTGAGAGATTTGTTTGGTGTAACAGAATCCACAGTCACATCAATCTGCAAAAGTAGGGAAAAGGTTGCGTCAGAATGAACCTTAAAGATTCTCATTCTGAGAGGAAAACTTGTTCTCTGTAACAGTCTACCTTGTTATCAGTTGTGGATTTCGTGTTTGTGATAGATATAGAGTAGATAATGGACCTTGGTCATATCAAGCTTGAAACCTAAGGTTTTCACCACCCTGGCTATAATATAGCTTAGGTACGATATTGTATTGAATACTATTCGATACCTAAAATCGTTACAAGTATGTTACCTATAGGTAGGTACGTTGTAAGTCCGCCATGTGTTTACCTTGCACAAGAATTCCACGACGACGTTCGGCAAATGTAATTCAAGGACGTTTATACTTGCAAACAAATATTATTATACGCCTCTGCCAAGGTGCAGTGTTTACTGAATCATAATGTTTATTCTGATCAAACCTATTAAGCCGCTTCTATATTATCCTGTTTGTGCTGATAAATTCTATATGAACATTACAATGTAACCTTCGGGCAATAATAAACTTTTAAATGGCGCGCGGAATTTTAAATCTCGGTCATTGGAACTGAGATTGAAATAGTATTTTTTTTATTATGTAACTACACTGTGTTTGCGACTCGACTCGATTTTTGTTTTTTTCTCAAATTAAATCTCAAGGGTTTGGCTGAGCACTCGTAAAACATAAGTTTTACGAGTTAATTTCTATGGCAGAAATTTTCGCAAAGATATTTTGTTGTAAGGGTTTGAAGGAATGGACATTAGTTACAGTATTATTACTATATTACTACGTTTTTCATACATATTTACTTCTACATATTTACTGCGCTTGGCTTTTTCTAGCCACATATACGATACACTATTCTAAACAATATGCTTAATTTTTTTCTTTATCATATGGTTTATTTTTTATTTTATTTCAGTTATTTTTTATTGTTTAAAGCAAAATAAATATTCTCCTATTGTTAAATTATGAAAAGCCACGGAATTTATGAGAAATAGCAGTAAATAATATAATTATATCGTAAATGTAGTATAATAAGTATTGCACAGTCAAAATATACGCTACTATGTTATTAGGAAAAATTATGTACACACACTATTATATATTCTATGCTACTAGTAATAAATAGCATAACATTGTACTTCATGATAAAAATGCCCGAATTAAAGAAAACTAAAGCGCATATTATCAACTTGAATGAAGTAGATCGAAAATGTCTCGAAGTCCTTTGCTCTTAATTAATCCTCGAGAAAATATATGCATACGACGAGTGTTTTGTTAATGAGTGTTATAAAAATCTGCAAACGAAAACAACCGGCACGGTAGCGCCCATGAAATTTTGCCACTAGCGGTCACCTATCCACAAACCGACCCATCTTTGCTTAACCCTGTCGATCACGACGACGCGAGCCATTGGGATGAGAGCCTATGGACGGTGCGGTCCTCTCTCGTAAATTGCTCAAAAGTTGTCCAATGAAAGATCTCTGATGTTGATGAGTGTTGTCTCCAGGTGGATGCGCGCGACGCCCTCTTTGGACGCGGGCGAGCGCTTCGTGAGCCCCCGCTCGCGGCGCTCCGACGAACTGCACAACTCTACCGTCATCCCCTACCTCGTCGAGCGACACTACGCCTCCGCGCAGGAGTACTACACTGAGCGGGACTTGAGGCACGGTACGTACGTATATAATAATAAATAAATAATAGCCCCAGTGGCTATCGAACACGCCTCTCACTCGAGCGGTCCAGGTTCAAACGCAAGCAGCACGCACCGATGACTTTTCTAAGATATGTGCGATTTAATAAATTTAATGTCACTTGCTATAACGGTAAAGGACATATCTTGAGGAAACCTGCATGCCTGAGAGTTCATCATAATGTTCTCGAAGGCATGTGAAGTCTGCCAATCCGAACTTGGCCAGCGTGGTGGACTAAGGCCTAATCCCTCCCATTCTGAGAGGAGACCCGTGCCCAACAGTGGGACAAAGAAAGGGTTGTGATGATGATGATTATATGTGCTTCTGTTTCGAATTCCCCGAAAATACCTCATTGGTGGATCGTCAAGCAACTACCTGCATGTACATACATAGGTACCTGTAAACTGATGCAAAAGGTAGTTAATACGGCTTTACGGCTTTCGACCTAAGGCCTAAGCAGTGGACCTGTTCCTGTGAATGCTGTATGAAGTAGGAATGATCTTGCATTTAATATAAATGGGCCTTGGCACATTTGAAAGAGAATTCACGGTGTCCTTTGTCTATATGTAAATAAACTATTTTTTTAGTTTGCGAGACGTTACAAATTTTACATGGCCCGAATATTTATTATATCTGAAGTACTCGTATAAGGAATATTTCTCTATTGAAGTGATATGTGGTCGTTGTGGTTTCGCTCCACATCAGCATTCACTCAATAAATAGTAGTCATATTTGTACAATATTGTATAAAGGCATTGATTATTTTAATCATTTGAAATGTCTCTCACATAAAGCAAGAAGCAATCAACTATAAAAAAATTATTATGTACTTAAAATTGTGACAAAATTGGTAATTTAAGTGCTTAACCAACTGCTCAGGTGAAGTTATAAAATTGATGACCTCAGCTGATAAATTAATCGCTTGCGAATCATTTTTTATGTGTGACTATTGTGTAATTATAATTTGTGCCATTTTAATTTTTTCACGACATTTCTATAAATATTTTTGTACTCATAAGTATGTGTAACTTCACTTGGTTGTTTGAACTGTACTGGATTACAGAAACCGATGAAACTCATGCGTCCGGCCACTTACGTGCTCGCATTTGTTCGTTAAGTTAGGTTCGTAGCATGAGAGTGTTTAATACCCATTTAAAATTAACGAAACATGTTTGCAAATCAATCCTATTAACCCTTTCCTAGCGATGAGCAAAATCGTTTTAATTCGTCCTGCTTCTAATCTGGTTACTGGTGTTCGTTTTAAATTAATCGTAATTAATTAATAAATAAACATCTTGGACATTTTCACACACGGACATCTAACCCCAGAGTAGGCGCGAGCTTGTAATATGGGTGTCAGACGGATATACACACATAGATATTTTTTTAAATACATACTTATATAGAGAATATTAACATCCAGACACAGAATAAATACAAGTGTTCGTCACACGAATATTTGTCCTGAGTGGGACTAGAACCCACGACCCCTGGCGCAACAGGCAGGGTCACTACCGATTGAGCCAACGGGCCCGTCTTAATTATTGAGTTAACGTCAGAATTACTTACCTGTGCAACAGTGGTGACAGTAGTTACGCGTTAAATATAAATAAGTACCTATTATAAAAGGATGAGTTCAAGAACTCGGTCTCGGCATCGATTGTGATCTTGAATATCAATTGAGACTTTTATGCTATTTTAATGTTTACATAAATCCATTTACTTGTAAGCATACAAAAGATAGTCGTGGTCTTCATGCGGAGTTTAAAGAGTTTAAAGACATTTTTGTGTTGGCATAACTACTAGTAGTGTAGTGCCGTGAGTATAATAATGTGACTATAATAATATATCAAGAAAAACGATAGTTATCGTACTTTACAATTATTTTATTTGCCTTTGA
>DWTT01001035.1:0-12774 GCA_018250895.1 Carterocephalus mandan
GGCTCGGGTAGACATTTGTCGGAACTCTTTGCAATGACAGGCTTTCCGCACTTGTAGCGAAATATACTATTTCTTATAGAATTTGTAGTGAGTACTTTGCACCTATTTAAATGTAGCAAATTCACGACTATTTATACACACAATGAGATATATACAGTGTTAGATTTTGCTATGTAAAATTTTAAATAATATAATGAATTTATCTTGCAATGAATTATGAAATTCCGTCCAATACCTACCAGGTACCTACTACCTGATGGGTTATACTAATGGGTCAATTTCTACAATATTTATTTCGGGCTCAAGATAAAGTCACAATTTACCATTTTTTTAGCCAGGAAAATGTATGACATTATATAAAGAATTTAATGTCCCTGACATAGCAACAAAATAGTTGCTAGCTATCACGTTTTAAAATAAATAGAGACATTATATACATAGTAATAAGATGTTAATAAGATTTTTATCAAAATAGATGCTTAGTTTGTAACAACGACATCTTATTAGTATATCACTGTTAACACTGTTTTAGTAGGTAATGGATAATTTAGAAAAAGGTAGTTCTTGTGTGTTTCTGTAGGGCTTGTCATAAAATTACGAAATATATAGCTTGTTGGTAATTTGTGTTTTTTATTTGCCTTCCTTCAATATTATCGAATTGGGTTATGAGATTTAGCAAGTTGCAATTATAAATGAGACCCGCGGCATTCTCAAACCGCGTGGTTGCCTCCGTGTTGGAAAGTTAGAGGTGGCTTTGTTACATGTGTACTTATGCTAAGCTGCAACCCATAAACGTCAAACTGCTAGGCACGGGTCTCTCCCATATACTAATCTGTGGAAGGTCTAGAGCATACTCCACCACACTGCTTCAATGTGGATCGGTGGAGGAATCCCGCTTCTAACCAGTGGCCAACCCAGTGTCGAATGTTCTCAAGCCACCCGAAGGTCTTCGACATGGCTTAACGATTGTTTTCACCATTGAAAACAACCGGGACAGACGACTTAACTTGCATGCCCTCCGAAGCACGATAGCGCCATAAGCGTAAACAATAATACAACATTTTGTATTATATATTGTTTAATTGGTGTTTATGGTTAAGTGATACAATAATATTTATCAATTGTTAATTCATTAAATTATGGCACTTAACATAATAATATCTTTAAATAAAATAATACATAATAATATGTTGCATGAATGATGTCATATCGAAACAAAATGATTTTTCGAGGTGAACTTAATATTAATATTACTTATTCGGAATTTTTTATCTCAGTCGTTCGTTGACATTCGTATAAAACGAAGCCTCTTTTTTATTTTTTATTTTTTCTTAAGAAAATAAATCTTTAACTGAAAAGCCCAACTTATTGATCCCAATCGTAAAATTATAAATACCTTTACTCAAATAATATAATAACTTAACGTTTGTACCAGAAGAGGACAACCCACCACTCATCAGCCTTGCCTCGGTTCGAAGAACGAGCGCGCAGGAATTATAATGTCGTTTTATAATAAAAATAACTGTTCAACATCGTTCGACAATACAAATAGTTGATAAAAACTTACGACTAACAAACTTCCTAAGGTTCGGTTACATGCGCTACTCTCAAGCGATTCTCGAAGCAATCGAAGCGAACCGCCCCCGTCTCACTTCTTCAATGCAATACGTGAATATTTAAGGCATGTCGATTTGACTATACATCTAAACTGACGTTACAATACATTTTCGGTAATTATAACATTATTAATTACAATATTTTGTGTAAGCATCCGGTAATGCAATGTTAAATAGACGACATAAGACGCGACTGATGCAATAAGCGAAACCGTACAACACTTAACACATACAACTTTAATTACATACAAAAGGCCACATCACAATCATTCAGTCACAAAGCGCGAATAAAATAACACTTTAATGAAATACCTACCTATGATCAATCGAAGTTCATGATTTACATGAGATGACACGAATGAACTATGATCAACATTTATACACCCTTACTTACATTAAATACGTCTATAGTACAGTCCAAGTCGTCAACATACGTCCGCCTTCACTGAGATTATCGTATCGAAAAGCCTCTTAAGTCTTTGTTCTTTGAACGTAGTTGGCAAGTTCGAAACATCACACGAACCGAAGAAAGACGCCCATTTTATGCTATCAATATTTGTTCTATCACAAGTACTACATTTCAACAATTGTGTGACGACAGCACGACCGACTACGAGAGGAACTGTATCGTGCATCCAAAAGGTTTGTTACAATTTTGACCTTTATCCTTACTAATAATATCATTATGGAACGTTATTTACAATTACATTTTAGAATAATAATTTGAATACCGAACTGACATCAGCCAGTATAATATAATGCATTTTACTCGAGTATTTGTGGTAAATATCATAATTTCCAATAAAATCGTCTTCACCCTTGAGCAATACACACATACCAAAAATATCGTTTTCTTTTTTGAAACTTATTAAGCAGTGATATGGCTGTTAGATCACATTGTGGTGAAACATTAGACAACTATGAGCTGAATATTTGAGACGCATAGTGATTAAAATCTTGATATCGCTAGGCCTAGTGAGGTAGCTGAACGGAGCCCGAATCACGCTCTTAGCACGGTGCTGGTAAAGGAAGTGTGAGAAGGAGAGGCGCATGCGATTAGTGGTGTACGAAGTTACGCACCAACGCCTTTCGAACGTTTTTAAAACAATTTACAGTACCGATAGTAAGGCGTAGGGAATGGATTGATGGTATAGGCCATGCGGTTATTTTACAAATTGAAATTAGCCGCCCCGTGATATCGTTAACTTGAGAAATAATTTGGAGCCTTAACCACAAACCGTACCAGGGAGGTGATTTGGACGGGTCACATGCTATTAGTAGCAACATTGAGTTAAGCAAGTTTGTGGCAGAGTATAACCGAAATATACACCAGAACCTCCATTTGCACCAAAAGCGACAAAACACACTCAAGTTATGCATAATTGATATTAAGTTTAAGATCGCTATGTTTAACACCAAGTTTCAATAAACGATTTGTTAATTTTGGTAATATATTATATACAGGCTTAGAGATCAATAATTATCGTCAAGTACTAGCAACATTATACACTACAGTATCGTTATAATTTACACAATCAATCCTATCCAATTTATCAAACTTCGATTTCGGGCGTCTCTCTCGGCGACGATCATTTGTTAATAGCGCATGAGTTGGTCTTAGAATGAGATTTTCTGTCTAGACTAAAACGTTTATTAATATTAGATATCACATCTGATCGCTGAATATATTTACTGTTAACGCCACAATATTGGTCTAAATGCGATTCTTCCATTCTTCAGTAAATATTTCCACAATTTGTGTTCCTTAAAATAAATATATTTACAGTCCAAGACATTTTGGTGCCTTACAACATAAGACTAGATTTTGCTACAGATTTATAAAATACATGATTTCAATAAGTGATGTCAAATTGGGTCGTCAACAAGGGGTTGTCGGAGACGTTAAATTGCTTCATTAATGTTCTAAGTGATTTTAATAAAAAATGAAGTAGTTGAATGGAATTAAGTAATAATTTAAGTAAGCTTCTTTAGTACTTTTAAAGATTAGAAGTTTAAAGAATAAAAATGCGAAATAATAATAAATTAAATAAAAATGTCACTTTAAGTCACAGTCGTAAAAACCCCCGGTCAAGGACCAAAGTAGTAATATGATTTATTGGAGAAAGTCATGTGAAACATTGCTCGATTGGGTAACAAAAAATTAAAATAACTCTTCTTCCAAAGGTTTGATGGATCAGATCACTATATTTACAATGTTCATTATCACTCCCCGTCACGCGTTTCACTTTCTCTATAACTCAGACCAATTCGAAAACACGATGTACCAAACTCTCATTACTTGTTCTCCTTTATAAACTATTGCACTAACCACTCTCGTTACATTATCACACTGCAAAACATTTTGCGACTGTCACTTTTGAGGTTCGTGAATTGACTGGCTAGGATTACACACTTTGGGCAGCGCATCGGCTTGGCTTTAACGATGGTTTACACGAACAGGGACACGGTGATACTGGCTTTAAAAACACGTTTGAAGTTGGTTGGATTCAGCAAACTGAATTGAGTAAATAGTTGCCGTACGCAACTGGCTAGCCAGTAGATTCACGTTGAGTTGACGCCATTCGCCGGTGCCGTGTAAATCAGCCATTAACGTCTGCCGCAGTTGTAGCGCAACGGCTGCCATTGCGGCTGCCAGGTGTGCTACCCTTGCCAATATCAAAAGTCCTCTAGTAGCACAGCGTCGCGGGGTACCAGACCTTTCTGCTCCCCTCTACAGCAGAGCAGGTACTGGTCGTCCACCTCCAGTATGAGCCGCAGGCGCTCGCCCTCGTTGAAGGCCAGGTGTCCCGAGTCCGACGGCAACCGGTGCCACAGCGTCCTCACGTATCTAGAATTTATGATATTTAACATAAATATAACAGTACGATACCCTGTATTGCCCCGAAAGCGTACGCACCTGTTTGTGTAATACAACCACTTTTCAGCGGCTATGTTCAAACCCCATGTAGTGAATTGCCAATCATACAGTGGGCATAAATCAAAACTCCGAGCTACTGGGAATTTTATGTTAGAAGAACCCAGTCGAAAAACCCTCGCCAGTAAGCCAACGCAGTCTTTGTTTATTTAAGACTAGCTTTCCCCGCAGCTCCGCCCGCGTCAAGTCGTTTTACATGCAGAATTACCTCTACAATCAAGGGATGTTTTAAAATATAATAAATTACGCACGGCAAACTAGTACACCAAAGATTACTACTTACTAATGCTTAATCATAATCCGAGCCCCTCAGTTTTATTATGTCACAAGTATTCTTTACCCCATGCACTATCCTTTCTGAAACACTTTCGTGCCGTCACATGTAGGTATCGTGTTGTAGAATGATCTGTTCGCGTTCTTACTTGTTCTTGTGATGTGCGGCGTGCGCGTGGTGCGGGCGCGTGGCGGAGGAGGAGGCGGCGCGGCGCGGCGCGGCGGCGGGCGGTGCGCGCCCGTACGGCAGCGACGACGGCCGCGGCGCGCCGCCCGCGCCCTCCACGCGGTCCACGCGGGACGTGCTGCCGATACCGTGACACACTGTTATTGCTTGCTATGTCTACCCATGTGACAGCCCAGTGGCTATTGAACTCTCCTCTCACTCGAGTGGTCCGGGTTCAAACCCCAGTGGCGCGCTCCAATGACTTTTCTAAGTTATGTGCGATTTAAGATTTAAATAGCACTTGCTATAACGGTGAAGGACACATCGTGAAACATGCCTGAGAGTTCATCATAACGTTCTCGAAGGTATGCGAGGTCTGCCAATCCGCACTTGGCTAGCGTGGTGGACTAAGGCCTAATCCCTCCCATTCTGAGAGGAGACCCGAGCCCAACAGTGAGACAAAGAAAGGGTTGTGATGATGATGATGCCACCCATAGGTAGTCAGTGGGCACACTGGGTAGAGTGTAGCCGATTAGGGAGGTCATTATGACCAGGAAACGTAACGCCATGAAAGAATTGATCTCCTAGGTGGGTAGCTGCGCAGACGATGGGTTGGGACTGTTTTTTTATTGCTGCGTGAGAACTGGAGGAGAGAGACTGCAGACTTTTTAACCGCCTTGTACTTGGCAACAACGAATTGCTTTGTTCTATCGTTCGCGGCCAAATTGACAGGCCCGTCCCGCCCTGTCGTCTACATAGCGCCTGATAGGCTGGTAAGGATTAGCCTCCTAGATGGGTAAATATTTATTCCCACAGCGAGCGGGGCCACTAGCGGACGTGGACTTTCAGGAGTTGTAAAGTACTGAATTGTATGAATTCGAGACAAGCGTGGCGAGACTTCAGAGTCCCAGTCAACTAATCCATTACCGGTATAACTCTGTGAACGCACCATAAAGGGAAAGGCCCTGTGCCTTTGTTGGGAACTAGAGCGTGATTCACCAAATTTTTCAAGGTACTACAATGTTGTTATGAAGCTGAAGTCCATGTCTTATTTATCTATCTACTATGAATTTTCAATTAGCAGCATGTAGGTAAACAAACTTAGCTACGATTCACTTACATTTTATTTAATAATACGTTCAATCAAAATGGTGCGACCACTCCTCGTTAGATTAGCTCAGGTATCTATGCGTCAAACCTTTCAAACTTTATAAGGCAGAAACTGAAACGTTATAAAAGTATCTAGAATACTCGTAGCATTACAATTTCCTTCTTCATATAATTGTAATAGTCTTTAAGGTATCCAGATGAAACTGTATGCAAAGTACCTACTTATATTATATTTATACAATATTAATTACACAAAGTTTCATTAGTTCGGGATGTCTGTACATTCGAAAGTCAAGCCATGAACATAATCGATCTTCGTTTCAAGGATTGTCTTTCGTTTTGTGTTCTCCGGAAATACCGTTCTTTACGATCATCACAAAATTATTTATGGACAATTTCATTACCCGTTATTTTTTATTATTTCCCATTTAGGAACTGATCTGAGTTATACATACGCTTCAAAAAAATGCAATCTGTAAGGATTCTTACATGATTCTAGCACTCTTAACTATTCTACTAACTAAAATATACCCTATCCAACTATAGCATCAGAAAGCTGAATTTAAAATTAAGCTCAAGTATGTGATGTTTCTGTTAGTTATTTTCATGCATAAGTGCACTCATTTAAAAGCATCTTACAGAAAAAAACTTTGAAAAGAGCTTTGTTACATGTACATACAATATAATAACACTCGACATGTGTATGGCTCTATAACCATATGAGAATTTGTGTAAGATGCTTTTGAACGAGTTTTCTTTCAGAAGGATGATGTTATTGCAGTTTAGACCCAATCAAATGTTACGTAACGTACGTAACTATATTATCAGTAAGTTAGTTCTTTACCATTATAAAAGTAACGTTAGTACATGTTAGCTCCAAATTCCCATCTAGTTTATACATACGGAGATTTCTTAGCATTGCACGTGTTTTTAGCGACAGCAACATTTGTGTTTGAGAGGCGCGGTTTGTCTGCGACAGGTTTCCTCGCTGGCTTCTCAGGTATGACTCTGAAGATATGCGTGCATATATTTTGTATATGCTAGTACATATATTACAAAATTAAAAAAGCCCTATTTATAAAAAGAACAGTGGAAGTGAAAAGAATATAGGAAGAAAAAGAATATTTGTAACACCGATCCCAAACAAAATGGTGAACCAAATTACCCTCACCAAAATAAAAGCGCTAAGTACTGATTTTAAAGGCACCGTTAATACAAAAGAAAATTACAGAAAATGACGGATAACAAAACAAGAAATAATAGTAGTCCAACCAAGATACACTTGACTACTGGATACTATTTTTTGGCAGGTGAATAATCATCTAGGTACAAATTCTTAATTAACGTTTTTTTGTATGTAAGAATTTTACTCAAAATAATTTAAAGCAGTAAGGTAAAATTTATTCTTTTATGTTTTATTTACCGGTTAGCGGGCTGCGGTGGTTTCTTATTAGCTGGCATAGTTCTTGCAGTGGAAGCACGATTCGTCGCTGTTGCGGACGTCGGGGAATTGCTCTTCCTTACCGGTATAGGAATGCCCCTGCAATACAATAATACGTAATCATAAATGCGCGTCCCTGCGTTCTGCTTGGGTAAAAGTTGCAGAGGAAATTTACCCCGATAAAGGTGGCAGGGAAATAATGGACTAGAGTCCCGCAAGAAAGATCAAATCAATCATGCAATGAAGATTTCGAATATTCATCGGTCATCTTGATAGAATTATTTAGAGTGACTGTCTTAAGGAATTCGTTCGTTCGCTAATTAGTCGTCTTTTCATTAACTTGACGTTAATGTAACTTATTAAACCTCCCCTAATCGGGCAGTATAGAATTCTGTAAATGTTTTGCATAACATATTAGGTAAGAGTTCTTCTATAAAAAAACTCATAAGATAAAAAATAGTGTTATCGTAATAAAAATAAACTCTACATCTAACTTCGTGGAAATAATTTTTCAATATTAACTGCTCTACTTTACTCCTTACTAGTGAATTTGTAGTTCCTACTTATTAGGTATATTACAATGTAATATATTTTGAAATGGTTCAATGGGTTGCAGCATTGCCGATGGATTGCGTGACATAAATAGGCTGTTAGAAAGACTGCAGAGCGCTGTATCTACGTACCCATCTATTAGATAGTGAGCCGCTGCTATGCTATACGGGAATCAAAATCGTTATGAAGGTTGTGATTCCTGATGTTTTATTAAACAAAGTAATGATTTAACTTCAAAGTAAAGATAGAAATTATGGAGGCGATAGGTATATAACTAACTAACTAACTAGATTATCTGGTTAGGATTTTCGTAATCTAAAGAGACAATGGCCTTTAAGTTAAGAGGCTTTAAGTTAAAAGTAAATGTTGATGCTCGTACCGATACACCGATACTTTAGCTACTCTTAATATCTAGTTGTTGTTTCAGTTAGGTATGAAGAAGTAGGTAAGTACCTAAGTATTGTGTGTCGTCTGTAGTCACAAAAACATCAGGAGTGAGCCTTGACAACGAATCAAAATACATAGGTACCTGTGCGTGTTTTTGGCGGGCGATGTGACGGCGGGCGCGTGGGGGCGCACGGGCGACGACACGGGCCGGGGGATCTTGGACCCCCGCGCCGCCGCCGGCGACGTCTCCCCTGTGCACAAACAGCTACGTGAGATACGAATAGAGATAGAAAGATAAATATAAAAGATAAAGATATAAAAGATAAAGATAGGTACAATTTAGCTTTCGAAACCAGCACCTAGAGTACAAAAAGGTCCTAGTTTGGAACAGTAAAATATAAATAAACACTAATTTATTTTGAGCAAGATTAAGTTTTGACGCGTAGCGTCCACAGCCCAATGACCAATGATAAAAAAATGATAAAAAAAATATTTTACTTATTTGGATTTGATCGCATAACAAAAGTTAGTGTAAAAATATAATATTCAAATGATGTTAACTGATGATGGTATATTAACAATAGTAAAGAACAAATTTATATAGCTATAACGGTCTCCAAGGATTAGGTATTGAGTAGGTAGTAGAGGGAGTTGAGTAAGTGTAGAGACCGCATAGACTCTACATGAAGTGATAAGCAAAACTAGATATAAGATAATATAGAAAAAAACAAGCCAATTAGCTCCGCATAGACCAATATTAATTAATGCAGTTTATATAATAGGGATGTTATGTTTAGAGATAATACAGATACACATCATTAGGTAATTGAGTTCTTGCAATTTAAGTATTTGTAATAAAAATAACTGAACAGTCCATGGTTTTGCATTTAATTGTGGTGGCATTAAAACGGCTTTGCCAATGATTGTCAGCAGGAACAGAGCGCACTGGCGGTGTGGCTTCCGTCTATTTTAAGCTGTTACGCATAGCTTTTACTAATGTGGAACATGAATGAAATAAAGAGCAATTAGAACCAAACCACTTTACTGAAATTAAAATGAATTATAAGATAACATTGTACCTACATTGCAATATTGTGGTACAATAATAGATAAATGAAATTTCCATTATTTATGCACTAAAAATCAAGTTTTCGTAGTTAATTGTAGTTTCAGTGGCTCTTAATACCGTTAACAATATCTCATTCAAATGATACGATTACAACCAAACTAAAAAAGTTATATTCTCGTCTTACAAATTCGATAAGTTTCAAGGCTTTAGGCCTTTGCGGTACATGGTTATATAACTGAATGCTACGGTTACGGAACTTGCTATCGGATCCGTTGCCATTTTAGGTTGTGCCGGCTATTGTTTAGAGATCGCGGCTTATAAATATACAATGAAGTAAATCGTCCTTCAAATGTCTGTCACGTAAGCTTCATCATAGGTATCTACGTGCATTAGATATTTATACGTAACAAGTAGTAACAACTAGCGTAGGTTCCCGTAGCCAAGGATGTTACGGAAACATTTACTTCTAGGAACCTAGTCCAATAATCAGTTAAATAAAAGGTATCTAAGGTAATATTGATGTTAAAATACCTGACAAGTACCTACCTATATGTATAGTATGCTACGTGTAACATTAAAAGACATTTGAATTTCATGAATTTAAAATTATGAAAATGAAAGATTATGCTTTCTATTTCTAGTACGTGCATATAATGGTGTTTTTTACTTATAACATATGCCTCGATACGAAGGAAGCACTTCTTTGAGATTACGAGACATCGATTCACTTGATGCCGCGCTGCACGTAATTGGGGGCGGTATCGACCGGCCCCTCAAGGCCCTCAACTATATATACATAGCCATGGGCCATAGTTGCTATTCACATACCTGATGGGGTGGTGGGGCTCTCGGCGTTGCTCAGCAGCTCCCACTTGAGCTGCAGCCGGCGGAACTTGCCGCCGGAATTGTTGCTGCCCGTGTGCCCGCTGGCCGCGCTGCCGCCTGACGCGGGCCGCCATTGCTCCTCGCCACTACACTCCAGCTACACATCGTGGTAAACTACTATAGTACTTATCTATCATTACAAATAATATAATTGTCGGCACGAAAGTCTAGCTCTGAACGAAATTCGGAGGGGATAGCTTCACATAGTATATCAATGCCGGGGACATAATATAATTGGTTAAACTTTCGTGCCGTCATGTAACTAAAATAACGGTAATTGATAGTCGTACATAATTTGTTACCGTGTGTAACTTTAAAAATATTAATGAGAATATGACGTGACAAAATATTTCTTAGCTCAAATTGATACGTAGAGAGTGTTTTTTAAATTGCATGCTTGTTACAATTACAATGAAATTGAAATCTACCAATACAGAGGTAAAATCAGGTAAAATTAATTTTCCTGTTTTACTAGGATTGTATGGATATTCTTTCCAGTTGGAAACCTTCCCAGGAATTATTGTACGGAATACGCTCATGAACTGAGTAAACACTGGTTGTGCGTCATTTAATGACTGACGGAATAACATGTCTTGAACCGCAATACTTGTTGATTTGTGGTCTCATGTTCTTTACCGTATTACAACGTATTCTTGTAAATGTGCTGCATACAAATAATTTATTATCAATTCTATTTTACAGTTAAAATAAAAATGAAAAATTGTGCAAATACCAATCCAAACACAAACACGAAATCAGACCTCGAATTAAACACAAATATAAATATATTTTCAACAAAGACCAAAGTGAAAGCGAAAAGCACTCGCCAACATAAAATGATGGGGATGAAAATGTGAATGGACTACAACAAATGAACAAGCCGCTACTGAAGCACAGCGTCCACACAAGGGCCGCCAGTTACCTTTAAGTCATTGCCGGCAGGCTTAGTGGAAGGCTTATTGTTCTCTAAGCTATCTGTGTAATCGTCACTGTCGTCGAAGACTAGACGATCGAAAGCTTGCATTAGTTTCGAACCCAACTGGACACCCGACCATCTCCTATTGTTCTCTAAGTCTATTCGGCTGTTGTTCGGGCATATATCGTAACCGATGGCGGTCGGGTTCACGCACGATCGCGGCCTGATCTTTTCCAAGGTGGTTTTTACGTTTGCCGAATCGTTTAGCAGATCGGGTGTCGAGGGTTCCTTATTTTTGGGTTCCTTATGTCTCATAATGACGCTGGCTTGGCAATCGTCGCTGGAAAGGCCGCTCGACTGCATCGAACGGACCAACTTCAGGAGATTCCGCTGGTTGAGTGTTAGTGGCGGAGTGTTAATCGAGGTGGGCTGTTAAATACATGAAAGTTTTAAACATCATGCAACATGCCATCCAGCGTTAGTTTAGTTGAATGTAAATAGAAGGACGCCCTTGAAAGATTCGCCTGTCGGCAGTCATCGATGGTTCGATTGTGCCGTTATTTGCATTTTATGAAAGCTGTGCACGAAAGTAAACGCTAAATTTTGATTCGCTGTGAAATGTTGTTCCAAAGCACATGCAATAAACAATAAAATGCAAATAAAGCGACATTTGCTGAGATTGGAGGCGATAGTCGATATAGACGAGTAATATGATATTAACGCTCGAGCGACATGTAGTAGTAGTTTTATCAGACTGTTTTAGTAGTTCATTGGTTTGGTAGTGTTTGTTATCATGGAGGTTAACATACCCGACTGGCCGCTCGCATGTCATTTTCGATTCTCTTGAAGCTTCTGTGTAGTTCTCGCATTTCAAACATGAGGTCCAGAGAAAAGGGCAGCAGTCTCAAAGGCTCGAGGCTGGCCAGTAACGTATCCAAGAGGGTTCTGCACCGGGGTTCCCCAATGCAGCCCGCCAAGATTAGGGAGTCTGGATCATAATGTTTTGCCAGGATAGATTCCCTTGTTCTTACATACGAGACCCAGGCATCGACGGACTGTGCACTGTGTGAAAATAATTAATTGACATTCTTTTATTTTCGTATGAATCACGTTACAGTCAGGAATGAAAAAAAATAAAAAAGAAGATGGAGTTTAGAGTCGACGATGTGATTTATTTACTCACTTTAGAAGGCCCAAAATAAATGCGTTAAACTTGACCAGCCCTTCTGTCACTGCATCCTCACTATTAATCCTTAGTACCAACTCGTTAAGAGATTTTGTTATCGGACCTAAAACAGTTTATTGTATTGAAATCATGTGAATAATTTATAGTAGGCACTTATGTAGGTAGCGTCCATAGCCCAATGGCTCGCATCGATTCAATGTGATCGAAAGAGTTAAGCAACGACGGGCGCGGTCGGTTT
>DWTT01001036.1:0-12773 GCA_018250895.1 Carterocephalus mandan
GGAAGTGGGTGAAATATTGATTGCAAGATTCCAGGACATACATACGAGTGAAGTTAAATAAAAGCTTTTAATAAAAAAAAGAGTGAAATAAAAAAAAATTACGACAAGCGGGGAAAGTAAAGGAAAAACACACTCAAATGAAACAGAACTTTGGCTGTTATCAGTTGACGAGACTTCAAAAATTACCGTGAGAAAGTGATACTCAAGGTGCCCTTATATAGGTCAAATGAAACTTAAAATGATGTAATAAATTAAAAGGAGCACAAGTGTATAGGAAAGCAATAAAATGACACGTTATCAATTAAAACAGCTGTAGGCACGAGGGCGGGCGGCGCGGTAGGGCCTATCGACTCGCCCTCGCGCGAACACTTACTCACCTCAAGGTCACCGCTACCACCACCGACCAGCACGAAGTCGACCGAACCCTACTCTAAACGCCAACCTCGCTCGCCTTGGCTCTAATCTATGCAAGGAAAATTTTCCTCGTCCTTCCGATACATTTTTCAGGGCGAGGGCGCCGACGCCCCCGTGTCCCTGAGAAAAGTGACGGACGTAGCCGGTCCTCCACCGTTTATATAGCCGGCGGCGGGGCGGGGTGCCGGCTCGAGTTGCGCCATGGATTCCCGACTCAATAAATAAATTAATTAAAAGTGCAAGTGAGTGATAGCCGCGTGCAAGAAGCCTACGAACTCGACTTATGCTTACCTTTAACTGAAATTTCGTAGCACCGACACTTACAGTTTGAATTATTTGCTAATAATTGGGTTGCTTACAGATTTTTAACAAATTTATATAACTTCGCATACTTAATTCAATAAAAAACTATGCTTTTAATCGAGACTCATGTGGCTCAAAGCCTTTATATTTTCCACGATCTCTTCGTTACAAACACGCAGAAAAGGACGCTCTTATCTGCGTGTTTGTAACTCTTATCTTCCACTAGCAAGCTTGCTAGTGGAAGATTCTTGGAGATTGTTCTCTAAATTGTAAACTATCGTAACTCCTAAAATGAAATATTTTGAAATAATACCGCGACCTCATATTACAGAACGAAATCAGAGGGCACAGGCACGGGAAGATCGGAAGGCCTTTGTGTAGCAGGTGATCATAAAAGGCCAATGAATAGATTTCACGACGACCATTAGGTATCGATAAAATAAACGTCATCTTCTTTAAAATGATATGAACTCACAACGCTCGGGTGCTCAAACTCAACAACATTAGGGTGCTCGGGGGTATAGATAGTGTGAGGGCTTCTTACAGTTGAACATACTCCACATGCTATAGTTTGGATTGGTTCACAACGTTTACCCGAACGCCTCTGACAATTCTTGACGCTTTTTATCAAATGAATACGATAAAATCAACAACCAACCCAATTTAAGGTATTTCAAGAACTCAGGAAAATAGTTTCACTAACGCATTTCTACACATACTATTTGAAATTATTTGGTAATAACTCATTTGTATATATCCAGTTTACCGAGCGCTAAAACACACGTGTGTTGTATTAAAAACAGGTAGAAAACGCATTGAGGTAAGAAAGACAAGAGAGCTACTTTACTCTAGTTAACCACGAGTAGATTGGTGCATTGTAGCGTCCATAGTCCAATGGCACGCGTCGATTCAATGTGATCGACAGAGCAACAACGGGCGCGGTCGGTTTGTGATGTGTGATCGCTAGTCGGAGACCTTTAAATGGCTTGAGAACATTCGACTCTTCGCCACTAACCCCTCCACCAATCCGCATTAGAGCAGCGTGGTGGAGATTCGCCTGTGGGGGAGACCCGTGCCCAGCGTCTACGGGTTGAGCTTAGCTTAGCTTTGATTGGTGCATCACTGACTGACTGACTGACTGACTGACTGACTGACATATCAAC
The DNA here is from genome assembly GCA_018250895.1 of Carterocephalus mandan. Classification (NCBI taxonomy): domain Eukaryota; kingdom Metazoa; phylum Arthropoda; class Insecta; order Lepidoptera; family Hesperiidae; genus Carterocephalus; species Carterocephalus mandan. The sequence continues at coordinate 1,881 of DWTT01001036.1, forward strand.
GCAGGGCCTAAACTATAAGGGTTAGAACTTGAAATTTTGCACAGGGGTTCCTTTTATAACGTAGGGGAGCACTAAGAAAGGATTTTTGATAATTCACCCCCTAAGTATGAAACTTTGCCGTTTTTGAAGTCAAATGGGCAACCCGAACGGTCGTCGGCGGGGCAGACGTCGTTAATGGGTCTAATTCTACGCGAGCGAAGCTGCGGGCGTCCACTAGTTAAAGGTATAAACGCCACTGTAAACAACTTTATACATCAGAATGCTAGTTAGTAGTTAAATCCTTCGTTAAATTCATTAACATTAACGTCCTATTGCTGAAGCTACAAACTCGACCTATAAAAAAAAATCCTCGAATTATCATAATTTTAACGTTGTCATACAAAGGTAAGCCGTGATCGAATGTCCATTTACGACGTTTAGGTCTGTTATATTATATTTGAGCAGGTGTTTATCTAGATACATTTCAATTGGTAATGGATTAATCAAATTTTAAATTGAGCAAATTGTAACTATTTCTATACAATAAATGAATGAACATGTATTATTATTCTTTTTTAATTAAAAAATGCTGATAAAAAGCTTCTCGCCCGAACAGGGACTTGAACCCTGGACCCTTGGATTAAAAGTCCAATGCTCTACCGACTGAGCTATCCGGGCACGCAAGAACTACGCAAAATTATTATATTTCTGCGTATACCAGCGCATAGTTTACAACAAAATAATACGAGTGCGTATATAAGACTATAAATAATACTTTTACTATAATTTGTATAAGATGCAATAGGAAATTCTCTTGAAGATCTCCCAGAAATAAGTCCCTATAAATTCATATAATAATATATAAGGAATAAAAATCCTTCTTAACTTGTCTGTAAACACTGTACAGAGACTAAACCTATGTTCAGCGATGAACTTTCAATTGCCAATGGCGGTGGAAGGACGGATCCCTTCTTTTTTACTACCATAAATAAAGTGCGCGCGACTGATATACTACGCGCATCTACTTGTAAAATATAAATTAGTATCTATTGAAAAACCTATCAAATGTATTAGTACTTACAGTAATAAATATTTTAGAACTATCTGCTAACGGGTAGCTAAACTAGTCAATATTAATAAATGTCAAAGAAATTAACTAACGAAAGTATGTATTGTAATTTAATACCTACGCTACGCTAGATAGCTTTCTGTTTGAATTCGGTAAAAGCTTTGCTGTCAAATTTTGTACAGTGCAAGAACGTACGACAAGAAAGGAATCCTATCCAATCGTATTTTAGTAAAAATTATATACATACGAGTAATAGAAGGTAATAGGAGATAGATTTTTTTTTAACTTTGCGTGTTACTTTGTAAACGCGTGAATCATTTATTGTTTTAATAAATTAGTAAACACAGCTCGGGACCAATAGTGCGATCACAGAGGTGAGAGGGTCACTTCCGTAAGAATCGACTAAAAGGGGGCTTCTGGAATTGCGGACGACTAGAAGAAGAAGGAGGGTGTGTATGTAGTTTCAGAACGTCCGAAACATAGTTGGAAAGTCGTCCACATCTCTTCTGGGCATGAGACATTTAGGGGCGCAGCGCTGGAAGGTACGAGGTGTGCTCTAACATGGTTCTCGGAGTCCTCAACATTGGGGACCTTAGTAAAAACCCAAAATAATATTTTTTTAAGTTCTGACATGCTCTAAGCAAACGTATTATTCAATGCGAAGACGGTATGCAGCCGAGAAATGAAATGCAAAAGAAATAAAAATTGCAATTTATTATCTTGGAATAAGTCTATGTTTTAAAAAGAGTTATCGCTTCAGTACTTTCGCTACGCAAAATAAGCTGTTTATTACGTCGTATAGTCGCCGTAAAGAGCAATGGAAATTGTGAAATGCCTTCAATATTGAAATGTCAACCTAGTTCGTGAAACCACGGGGCACTGGGGAGCTTCGAGGGGGTTGGAGTTCGGGAGGAGCGGGGATGGAACCCACTACAATTAATAATGGCTCGTCATCTACTTTATTAGGTAGCGCCTACACTACCACTCGTGTCATCGCTATACATTACTTGATAGAGAACAGAGGATTTCGAATTTGCAGGCCTTTGAGGAACACATAAAAGCATTATTTATTGTTAATACATTAAAATAATGCTGCCAATAATGACGATGTGGGAATTGTAATTTCACCTCCTGACAAAATGTGAATAACAAAATTGATTTTGATCAAGCACCTGTTTAAGATGATGTAGAATGCCACAGCTTGTAGAATGACAGAAGATCTCGTCATTAATATAAATATTTTACTTATTTAATTTAATGCAAAACATTAATATCATAATAATAATAACGTTTATGCTAAGGATTTACGTCTGTCAAGGCCTCCAGCGGATTATAGTGTCCATCACATACATATTCGTGCAAGCATTACATTGCCTATTTGAATGTTTAGCTCTAGTTTCTCAGGCACTAAAACCTATTGAATTGGATTGGTATACTATCTAGTACCTACATTTGGTTTAGATACTTATTATTTTCGACAAATATGACGTGATACTAGCGAAAGAAGCTTGCACTGCTGATTAAAAATACTCAGCAAAGATAAAATTTTCAAAAAATTATATTCCACAGTCAATTGGATAGAAGTACATTGATTTATCATTATCATATCCACACCCATCCATAGTTAGGACTCAAAAACGGGTTGGTCTCCTTCGTCGAAAGGGGCGAGTGAGAATATACTTCAGCGCCCTGACGTAGCGCGTAGGTCCGATAGCATGCCGATGGGTAGTTTATATGTTTGGAGAACATTGTGCAGAATTCAATCTTGTAACATTCCTCACTATGTTACTTTTAAAGTTAGTGTAGGTACGAGCTATGTCAAACACACTTCTCGAATCTTCTCGGTCGAATCTTTGACCACTAAACTATAATAAAGGCTATGCCATGTTATATACACGTAGCTTCAGAACTGTCATTCACTAAACTTTGTCCATCTTAACTAAATAAACAGGGAATTACATGCCCGCAACGCATAGATTCAGCCATGCCTGCCTTCATTGAAATCTCCGTTCAATACGTTTAAAACAATAGCCGAGGCTGTGTTAAGCGCGTCGAGTGGCGCGGCGGGCGGCGCTGTCGCGCGCACCGGGGTAATGGCTGCGTTATCGGATGTCCGGAACACTTCTCGTTCCTCGCCGACTGCGTTGTCACCGCATTTAAATGAAACTGGAGTTTGTTGCTGGGCAATGAGACGGCTAAATTAGATACCTATGCTGAAATTAGCTGAATACCTTGCTACTTTTTGTGTTATGTACCTACCAGTGATATTTATGTACATACGCTATGCTATCCAATACATGCCCTGTGTTTCCTTAAGAAGGACATGGGATAGGTATAGTCTATACCTATGTAGTTTAAAGCTCCCTACTACATATAAGTTAGGTGAGACGGTAAAGATATTTTTAATCATGTAGAATTATTTTATTCAACTTTTTTAAGTTTAGTTCCTTTCGGATGTGAACCTGATGTACAACAGATTTATGTAGGTATTATGCGTAAGCCCCAAAATTTACCTAGGAATCTACACAGGCAATGCACCGTTTACGGTTGTATTGTGTTTTAAATTAACGTTTACATAATACACTTTACTCCCTCAGCGACGGCCTAGGCCAGCGGATACACAGAGAAGACGACAATTTAACATGATCGACTGAGTACAAATATTTATCATCGAAATGAATACATGTCTCGGTTGGGATTTGTACCCGAGACGTTCCGACCACGACCACCAGCAGTTTGGCAGGCACTGTCATTGCTGCAAAATGCTGGCTTCATGTGTTTTTTTGCACAGATGTAGAACAGGGCCGTAGGAACAGAGTAACAACACCTAACATTTTCATATCTACCGGAAAATTTCATGGTTCCCGTGAAATACATACAAAACACTGAAATCTATTATTTCAGATTCGATTTTAATCGGCTGATCTGCGGGTGAAGCTAGATGATATTTGGTAATATTTGGTTTTGTTTGCCGTCCGTACAGGCTATACTTATTATATTTTAAAGTATCATTGATGTGAAAAGCTAGTTTTATATAAATAAATAAGTATACATATACCTACTGCAAGAGGTAAAGCCAGATATTTGTAAAACTTTAGAGGTGTAGAAGGAAGTAGGTAACGTAGGTAGGTAGGTAAACATTCTGAAAATACATAGTATCAGTACCTAAATAACAAACATGCAACCTTCATTGAGACTACATAAAATTTTTAAACGCTGCTAGACGTAGGCCTCTCCTAATCTATAAATCTATAGCAATATTACGAAATAAAAATATAAATTAAAAGATTTCTTATTCGGGATTCAGTAAAAGCTTGCAAATAAATGTTCAGTACCTACAAGTAAAACGCAAGTAGGTAAGTTAAGTATGTTAACTTCTCGCAAGAAATCTGTGGACATGAACATTGAGCAGCCAAGCGCGAAGTACCACTTCTGCACCGGCGCCAGAGCCTCATAAAACCAACACAAGATGGCGTTGCTCGTTTAATTGCCGTTTGCACAACAAGCTGTAATGGAGGACTACAATATTGACAGACCATTAATTCGGGAGGAAATTGTGCTGAAGCCAGGACTGCAGGTGATAGTGAACTTTTTAAATTATCCGCCTGCTTTGCGGCCACTTTCACTTCTAAAAGACTCACATAAAATAAAATCACGCCTGTATTTCCACGATAGGGTAGGCAGAGATGTGTATAAACCCACTTTTCACAGGTTATGTTTAGATCCCATCTAATCCAGACTCCGAGCTGCTAGGGACCATTTCAAGTTAGAAAAACCCAATAGTTGTTTCCCAAAACGGGGATCGAGCCCAGGACCCCTAACTTAGCAGTCGCGCTTGCGACTACTAGACCAACGAGTCTCAAAGACATCCTACGCAATTAGATACTCTTTAGCGTCGATTCAATGTGATCGAAAGAGTTAAGCAACGACGGGCGCGGTCGTTTTGTGGATGGGTGACCGCTAGTGGCAAATTTTCATGGACACGTTAAGTCGCTCCCGTTAGTTTTCTATGGTGGAAACAGTCGTTAAGCCTTGTTCTCTAGCCAACTTCGGGTGGTTCGAGAACATTCGACACAGGGTTGGCCACTAACTCCTCCACCAATCTGCATTAGAGCAGTGTGGAGTATGCTCTAGACCTCCGACAGTTGTGTCTGTGGGGGAGACCCGTGCCCAGCAGTGGGAGTTTAATGGGTTGCAGCAGCAGAAACCCTTTAGGAACCTGTGTTATATTGATAAATATCAGACATTCTCACAAAATATTTATAATTGCTAAAAATTTAAGTAGATGCCTACATTAAATATTTACGAAATAGTATTTTCGCTAATTGCGCAATTCTTCTTCTTGCATTTTGCTTCGCTGCCTCAATCAGGAGCACCTAACAGATAACAATGAGCTTGCAAAAAATTGCTTAATCACTTTACTGTGGCTAAACACAGTATTAATTTACATTTTGGTAGAAAACTCTCTGCTCAAATCTAGTTGGTGGATGGATTATCTAATTATATATCTAAAAAATCATATGAAATGGCTATAATGACCTTTCAAGATATATGACGCCTTGTTTGCTCTTAATTGTTTAGTGATATCTTCTTTGTACCTGAATTTATATATCTGTCTATGTACATTCGCCCTCAGCTGTACGGCGTCGACTGGACATAATTCTTTTAATTAAGCTTCGCTAGGCGGAAAGTGTCGTAACTTTTACGAGGATCCTGATTTAACTATTATTTGTCATCAATTTTATATCCTCTTAAACAAATAGTGTTAGGGATATTAATTTTAAATGCCAACGATTAATAAAATACCTAAATGATTAGGGTACTTGATACTTAAAAGTAGTTACCTATTCTGGGTAGAACCATTACATTTTTGCCATTCATTGTCAATTGCCGATGTCTTGTACATATTACTTAATAATTGATGAGTGATCAAAATCTGATAAAGAGTAGTCATATGTACCTATACTAGGATCCGTCTTTAATGTTTGATTAAGAGTCCTCATGGAAGTTTTCAAAGTACACTAAAAGCGTTGTTTAGACATTTATTAATCTAAACACAAAGCATTTTGTCGATTTACTACATGGTTGTTGTGACGTTATTTTATTCGCTTTTTGATGGTCTAGATATATAAAATGCGTGTGGCAGCGCCATCTCTACAGCAAAAAAATCATAGTAGGCCCCATCAACATTAAAGCGCTAGCATCGCCTTATGTTCCATGGCTAATATAAAAATTTAAAAATCGTCAAAGTTTCGATATTGTACGATACGAATGTACAATTGAAAGCAACCGGCACAAATGGAACCGAAGCGCCCATGAAATTTTGCCACTAGCTAGAGCTAGGTCACTCATTCACATACCGACCGTGTCCGAAGTTGCTTAACTTGGACAAGTACGTACGATAGATGCCATAGGGTTATGAAGATTACTTCGCAAATCACCCAATTATTGAAATATTGTAACCTTACTTTCCGCCGCTTAAGTCTCGTCATAGAGTAAGGACCAAAATCTCGTATTACAAGTGTAAAATCACGATGTCTAGCTGGCAGCGCCATCTCATGTAGCAGGCACAAATTACATTGAAGCGCCACCGAGTTTTTCATTGAACTAACGAACGAATTGTTTTGTAAAATTTCCCCTAGGTGGCGCTGATGGCAGGAAAACTGTCCTCATAATACAATATGTATTCAACAGATGTCACTATGCTCTGTAAACTATAAAATATACCTAGTATACATTTCATACTAATATTATTATATTTTATCAAAACGGAAATAGGTACTTTTCATTTGAGTTAAATTGTTTTTTTATTTAAATATCGTAATAACAATTTAATTTGTACTTACCTCCATGTTAAATTTGTGTACTTCCACTTCTCGCCTTGGACTGCAAATCTTTTTTTTCTTCGTCCGTTCTCATCGTCTTCTGGTTCTCTGTCCGGTCTCCCACAGCGTTTTTTCTTCATGAGTTCTTTCGTCGCATGGTCTATTTCACCCGTTACTGGTATGCCTCCAAATTCCTGAAAAATCACACACATATGTGTAGGTATATCTTTTTTTATTATTACAAATTAAAAATGTAATTCGTCTCTAATCTTCTCTTATAATCTCCAGTGTATAAGTTGTCCGAGCAAATGTTAATGATAAAAAATTAATTGTTAAACAAAACTGATTATGAGTTGGTCACCACCTCACACTGGCCAAATGGGGTTTTGTAGTCACTTGCCTTTGAAATATATTATTATTTAGAAAAAGGTCTTGGTGAGATTATGGTTCGAAACCAATAATGGTGTTTAATAAACTCTGAGTGCAAATTTTTAGAATTTTCTCATAAGTTGAAAAATCCTCACCTGTAACGTTTTGATTGCAATCCTGAAGTCATCTTCGTACGATTGTGAAACATCCCCCATTAACAAATTTCCAACTTCTGGATTTCCTTTTTTCAAGTATCCAAATTGCTCGAGGTAGCTTTTCTGTAAACAACAATTGACCCAGAATATAATGAATGTATTTGATTTTACAAATCTGTACATGAAAAACTTGTACTTTATTCACATAGATTAGGTACCTACTTCCACATGTTAGGTATAGGAAATATGTTTCTAAATAATTGCATTTGATCAAGATGCAGAAATAAAACCAAAACGAAGCAGATTAATATGAAATGTAATACGAAAGTTAAAAATAATCTTGATTCAATTAAAACATCTTGGTAATGTTTTATCAAAAAAAAGTAAAAGAACTGAGTCATCATGGGTAAGGTCTTAGACTATAAATATGGCCCTTAATCTCTATTGTCGAGGCTAATATAAAGTGTAGACCGATCAAAAGATACGAGTGTCAACACACAGGCTCTTTCAATTGCGAACGTTTGTGTGTAACAATAGACTTAATTGATTGAAGACTTTTTTCAGTCTGCATTCATGTTACGTATTTGTTTATTTTCGAGAGCAAAGGACTGCCACGTGCAGGTAACAAACTATTTTTATAGAATAAATTCAGAGACAGAAGATTAGAGTAAGTATGTCTTTAATTGTATATTTTTTTATACTGACGAACTCTCGGTATTACGACTCTTTGTGAAGATGATATTCTTGTTTTATTCGAAATCCATCGCCCTCCATGATAAAGTTATTTTTAATAGATACTTCGTAATATTAGTGTTTGATAGAATGTTCGTAATGGATGCGAATGTCGTCTCTTTTTGAATGTGTGTAATATTAATATAATAACTAGTAGAGTGATATTTGGTTCCTTACTCGTTTCAAAACTCGCTTGAGAAAATGTTTCGTATACCTTCGAATATTAAAGTTAAGATGTACTTAGTATTTTGTTTAATCGTGGCCCTGAATGAATTTTAATACTTTGTAAAATTTAAAGTATTTATTTACAACGTTCCAAACTGTTAAAGGCTGCTCATCTCAAAGCTCCTGTTCCGTGATACCGAGAACGGAAGCTTACTTATTTACAAAGGACCACCAACTTCACAAGCAACAATAAGAACTTTGTTAAACAATCTATCGGCTGTTATTCTGTCAAGATATCTCCATCCTCAAATACCGCTGTGAGCCATCATTTACATAAGTAGGAAATCTGCTTATGAGGATGATTAAATCATTTAAATATATACATAAATTCAGTGTTAAGTATTTATAGATTTAAATATTTTTTATGTTATGTCTGGTGCATTTAGAACTCTCCCATCCCCACATATGTTTATATATAAGATGCTCAGTAGTCATAGGATTATAGAAAAAGGACGAGCAGTAATAGCTCATGGAGCGAATTCTCAAAGTACAAGACCTGAAAAAATAAAAAGTGATATTTTACAGTACCCACTTCACTTACAGATTTATGGTGCTAGAAGAATGACCCCATAAAACACGAAATACCTAAATAATTAGGTTAATACCGACCGTTAAGATCGGAGAAAATGTTAATTGAATGCTATTAACGCATAAATTTATTGTTTCACTATCATTTACTGAATTGGTTCATTTTGGACATATTCTGTTCCTATACATTTTTAATATGATCTGTTATTAAATTTTACTTTCATCTGGGTCATAGATAATCATAAATATCTTATGCTTCATAAGTGATTTCCCTGAGATTATGAATAATTTTATTGACCTCGTATACATAAGACTAATTTATAAAATAGGTACTAGTGGATGCCCGCAGCTTCGCTTGCCATAAATTAAACGTAACAATTGATTCGTTTACACCTAGTTGCCATCCTCCTAGATAATATCTATCCAAAGATAATATCAACATGTTTCGTTTAAACCACAAAGTCTTTATTTATATTAATTCATCATTACTGTGTCTTCTTTTTGTCTTTTAGTCTTTATTTTTATTCAACAAGATTTGTTGTAAATATGAAGCAACAAATCTATTGAATTTTAAGAAATATTCAGACAAACTTCTAAAAAATTTTCCATACAAACATTCATCATGTATTCCTGGAGAACCTGTTTACTTTTTTGGGATGAACAGTGTATTTGGTCCGTCTCAGGGATTCAGTGTATGTTTGTATCAATTTTCATTAAAATCGGTTAAGTAGTTATTCCATGGCGGAAGGACAGACAGACAGTAAATTTGAAAAAAACATCGGTATCTGAATCGATTACTGATAGTTTTTTTCAAGTTTTATTCAGTTTACAGAGGCGGCGCTAGAATTTTAATAAATGTATAGATAAATTTATGATTTTGATTTGTATATTCGTTTTAAATTTCTAGGAATTTATTCGGGGTTTTCCCTAAATGTTTTCGACCAAAATGTTTTGAGTGCTTTTGTTACTTTGAAAACGCGCAAAAACTGATTTCTAATAATAGAAAATCGCATGTTTCAATTTTATTAATTTAACAGTTTGTTTCTATCTAATAGGCAAATAATAAGGATTATGTGACATTTATTTAAATTAGTTTGTAATCACTGGCTATCCAGTCCGTTGTACGGGATGTACCGGGTCCCAAATGAGGTCCAGTAAATAGGACAAAGTAAGTACCGTGAATCACCGTTGAGTGTCGCGTGACGGCCCCTATTTGTCCTTTAATTAATAGACAAATCTCGGCCATTAGCTCGATCTACTTTCTTTTAATTCCCTCGAAAATTAACCTCTATAGATGGTCGATTTATTAGCGTTAGACTTGCTTAAATGCCTTTTGTTGGCAGGCTGGAAACAAATATGATTTATTTAAAGGTTTTCAGACTCTCTTACTTATTCGTTTTTTATTCGACCAGCTTTCTGTTAAAGTAAAAGATACAACGTTATGATTTAGATATAAAAATAGAACCGCATATCGTGCAATTCATGCGCTACTGGCCTCATGTCAAACCTACAGTAAATGTATAATATACCGTTGCGTGTTGTCGCGTATGTTTGATGCCGATAGGTACTAAATAGATTATTATAATATATTTACCAAAAGTACTGTATGACCAAATATGGCGTTCATTGCGGTAAATGACGCCCCACACAGTGCACGTTTGTCATTTCGGAATTATTATGGGATACTTATGTGGGGAAACTCTGTTACAACGATGAAATCCTTTCTAACCCAAAAAAAAAGCATTAGAGCAATTTCTGGTATACCTCCATGGGAATCATGTCGGCCATATTTTAGAAACCTAAATATACTAACTTTACCGTGCATATACATTTTAGAGGCTGCATATTTTGTAAAACTCCATCCAGAGCTTTTTACAAAGGCAGGAGATATCTATCTTAGAAATAGAAGAAATCCAGATAGAATAGTTATAGGTAAAATACCCAGAACACAATTATACCTAAAAAGCTGTGTAGTTATGTGCGGGAAAGTATATAATAAAATTCCTCGTGA
>DWTT01001037.1:0-12773 GCA_018250895.1 Carterocephalus mandan
CCACTGAAGCTATCGAGCTGAAATTCGGCACACATATTTGGTTCCGATGACAATGCACGAAAATAAAAAAAAAGTTATAAAAAGCTTTAAAAACAAATATAACAGTATATTTGGCCTGCCTTTTACTGCTTAGCGTTATAAAAAACTGTTTCTACTGCTACAACCCATTGACGTGTCGATACTGGGTATGGGTCTCCCCTACAGACAGTTGCGGAGGTCAAGAGCATATTCCGGTTGCTACTAGCGGTCACATATCCAGCCCGAAGTTGCTCAACTCAGTCGATCACACAATGGACGCTACATAGTTGCTTACCGCAGTCGATTACATACAATCAACGCGAGCCATTGGGCTGTGGACGAAAAACACTCCACGCTCTTTAAAATCCGTGCGAACGTACATTTTGTGCACATATGCACGGACAACCACACTTTGATGATAATCGATGAAGCCACAATAATGGCATACTTTAAAATTCCCGAATAGAGTTAGTACACAGCGTAATTCAATTTCTCGTTTCAGCGTACGTCACATAAATATTTATCGATTTTATGATCGAGACCCACGGGTCAAAACCAAATACAGGCGACGACGGAATAATTGACACAAGTTCACCGTTCACTAAATACATGTAAATCATCATCATAAATGATTATTTGTCCCCCCAGGGAGACGGTGGACATGCTGGAGTACCTGACGGTGGAGATCCGCGAGCCGTTCCTGCGCGCCGAGCTGGTGGACCGACTGGCCTCCATGCTCAACTTCAACCTGCAGCAGCTCTGCGGGCCTAAGTGCAAAAACCTCAAGGTAGGCAACAGCCTACACGTCCCACCGTTGGGCCCGGGTCTCCCCGCAGACACGGCTGCGGGAGGTCAAGAGCGTACTCATCCACGCTGATCCAATGTGGTTTGGTGGAGAGATAAATTAAAATAAAATAAATAGTTTTATGAACACGTGGGGGACCGCTAAGTGAAGAAGTATAATTAGTTGTATACACGAATGTAAAACGAATAGAAACTACCTACTAGTACAGTGTCCGACGGGTCGAAGCGATAGGTTCTTTTAATGAAGTTAAAAAGCCGTGAGAAATATTTTATGTTTTACTTTTTTGTGCCAGAGGTTACTTAATAATTGCAGCTTTTTCATTGGCTTACTATTGAGCACGGGTAGCTATCACTCCTAACGTGTTCCATTAATCCATCCATCAGCCTTTGAGAGTCCACAACCGAGACGCTGCTCTAGCCGATCCTATGCCCTCTGAAGTAGTAGTCGTCTCCACTCGAGAGCTTTTCTTCCCCATTTGCCAACAGTCCTGCGAGAGACGTGGCTTGCTTATTTGCACTTCAGTAACCCTGCTATAATGTTAGATTTAGGTAATAATCGTACGAGATTATAATGATACATATTTTTTAATAGGTGCGACGGCCGGAAAAGTACGGGTGGGAGCCGCGGCGCCTGCTGAGCCAGCTCGTGGATATCTACCTGCACCTGGACTCGCCGCCCTTCCACGCCGCGCTCGCCGCCGACGAGGTAACACATTAGTCCACTGAAGGACACCGGTTCACGCGCTGAGCGCACCGCGCGAGCCATGCGCTTTCGTACATTACACTGCATCCTACGTGAGCGAACGCAATACTTATCAACCGAGTACAACTTTGGTAACGTAACAACAACTTTTACGTATCCCTTGCACTAGGAAATAAAATTGTTGAAATATCGCTAAATAAACGATTCTAAAGTAGTGCAATAATCTTACAGAGGTCGTTCCGCAAGGAATTGTTTGACGAGGCGGCTGTGAGATTAGCAAAGTCATGCATCAAAACAACCACCGAGATTGAACGTTTCAAGGCGCTTGCTGACAGCGCCTTCCAAATAATGAGTGAGTACAGTATTTTCTTTCTCTATTTCTAAATTTATGATAGATTTACGTTAAGATTTAATCACTAATCAGTATCGATCAGCTATATTGTCTATAATAACAACTTTTAATGTGGTGTCATGTGGTTACAAAAAATTGTTACCTAGTGTAAAAAAATTGCGTATATTAATTGTAGAGTATAAGATACTCAATCATCCATCCATCAGCCTTTTGAGGTCCACTGCTGCACATAGGCCTCTCCTAAACGACACTACTCCGACCGGTCCTGTGCCTTCTGAATCCAGCGGTTTCCCCCCCGTCTTCTTCAGGTCGTCTGTCCACCTTGTCGAAGGGCGACCTGTGCTCCTTTTTCCGAGTCGTGGTCTCCAAAGATACTCAATACTGTTCTATAACTTTTTTTAGAACAAGTAAATTTCATAAAAAATAAATGTAAGGCATCTACAATTTGTAAATTTCATATGATTCTTATTTATCTTTGCTCCTACTTTGCTTTTACTTACATAATCTTCACTTTCTTAATAATAGTGCTTTTTTGCAGTCTCTAACCAGGAAACGAGCGACGAATTCGGGGACGCTCCCGAGGAGTTCCGGGATCCACTGATGGATACCCTCATGACCGACCCCGTGCTGCTGCCCTCGGGCAAGGTATGTCGAGCTCTCGCAAGTTATTGTGTGGATAAGCTGCATATTCACTGACAGACATAGTCTATATTACTAGGTGTAAATGAAACTATAGTTGTCTATTTTCACGCAAGCGATGCTGCGGGCGACCACTAGTACTGAATAAATATCATGAACACTCTCACGGACGGATATTTTTAAATACATAATATTAATATCCAGACACAGAACAAACACAAGTGTTCGTAACACGAATGTTTGTCATGAGTGGGATTCGAACCCCTGGCGTAACAGGCAGGGTCACCACCGATTGCGCCAACGGGCAATATATATTTTTTAACATACTAAAGTTTAATGATTTCAAATACTTCTCATCCATTATACAGGGTGTATGTCGTTTCTATTTCGGGTCTTAGACCATATACATTATAACAGGAATGCTATGTATGTTTTATCTATAGTACTATATGGTATTATGTTGTTTAGATAATGGACCGTTCGGTGATACTGCGGCATTTGCTGAACAGCTCCACGGACCCCTTCAACAGGCAGCCGCTTACGGAGGACGAGCTGCGCCCAGGTAACATTGAACAAAACTAATAGGGATTAGTCCAGTTAGCTGAGTTAACAAGAACATTAGTTGATCATTAGTGGGCATGAGGACTGGAGCAAGGAGTTTTGTGATAGTGTTAGTATTGTTAGTTGGTGTTGGTGGTAAGCCTCGTTCTAAGTCAGTCACCGATGCGTTGTTACCATTGAAGACTAAGATGGTCGCTTGTAAAGTGTAACACGTTTCCGACTGGACCACAATTGCTTTAAAAACAGCACGGTAGAAATCGTACTAGGTACCATGACGGGCGGTGGTACTGCCACGGGCCATCTCTATATCGAACCAAATAAATTACTATCCAAAGTTTTTAAAACTTGTACAAGTACATGTACATTTGAAAAAACCTAATGTAACCTTAAATTCTTACAGCAACCGAACTCAAGGAAAGGATACTTCGATGGCAGCGCGAAAAGAAACCATCAACATCTTAAGCGAAAGACAACCAATAAAGTCTGATGTATATACTATAATTCAATAATGAAGGCTTATCTGGACGATCCAGCGGTAAGGCCTATTGACCCGCGAGCGTGAATGTGAGATTACTCTAAGCATGTTGTCCTAGTGCAATTGTATCTTCATGAAAACCAGCAATTAGAAAAATTTTGGGCTTTCACGGAGAAAGTGTTTGCTGCAACATTATGCACTTATTTATTTAACTTGAGAGTTGAAATGACAAATCATCGCGGGCTATCCATGTTGTGTAGCAAAATTTGAATAACTTGCACTCGGCAGAACGCTGTTTTATATTTGTTATTTTATTTGTTGTTATACCAAATCAAATGAAGTTGTTTTTTTAAATTTTAACTCCATAGATAACATCTGATTAATCGCATAAAGAAATAAATTTTTAGACTGGCTTATAAACATCACAATAATCTTAAATAAATGGCCTAAACTATGGAATACACAGGACTTGTATTTTATGAGTCACATGGAATAATTATCGAGAAACACTTAATATTCCAGCATGTTAAATTATCTTCATGCATTTTACAATACAAAACATTTTATGTGTGTTAAACAAATTAAGCAATTTATTTGTGCATTTTATAGCATTCATCTATGTAACAAATATTACCTGTAACATATTCTTTTGGAGAATAGTGTTTCAATTAATTATTAGTAAAACCAATAGTGTTTAATAATAAAATACATAACAGACCTAGGAATGGAAAACCCGTTATGAAATTAAAAAGCAAACACAATTATTCAGCATGTTTTATTGAATATTGCACATAGTGATATTATTTATAGTTATGTTAGCTGGATTTGGTATGTATTACCATATATTTCAAAGAATGATGTGATTTTGTTCCTGTGTTAGTTATCTCGAAATGGAATTTCAGTTCACAATTTTTAGTACATAGCACTTACATGTAGCCTAAAAGCATTACCAGTATGCTGTTAATAAAATTACTTATGTAATGTATGGTTCGTAAAGATTTATTCTCTTCAGTCACTGCCAAGTTTGTCAACTTAGGATATAGATCGGGCATTCCTAATTGAAATCCATTTCTCTAAAATTATATGGTCTCAATTGTATTATAATTTGACTTACTATATTTATCTTTACTTATAATATAAATATTCTAATAATAAAGTCTCTTATGTTGATATATCAGTAAAATATGAACAAAAACCATGTTTTATTACTGAGTAACAATTCAGTTCATTTTCAGGTTGCATTACTATACTACATTTCCACAGCATAAACTCAAGTTACAAAACTAGACAGTAGCCATTAAAAGTACATAGATAGTATCATATCATTCGAAAATTTCGTAATAAAACTACTTAACAATTTTTATTCAATTGTTTGTGTATATTTCTCTATAACAGTATCCATCTAAAAGTTAAATAATTATTGTCAAAATTTATTTACGTATGCAGAAGCTACAAATAAATACAGCAAATTACCTAGTTAAATAAAACAATAGACCAGATTAAATAACTTATATAATTTAATTTAACATAGTAATTCACAAGAGGTAGCAATGAGATTTTAACTTAGTGGAGGCGTGTCTCAGAAACACCAACAAAAGATTTTCATAAGACTGACTGCTTTACATAATAATATAGGCAAAGGCATATTATCAGACATCTGCATCATAACAATACTTCTAAATGACACATCCTGTTCTTACATGTTTGTAACACTATGATATGTTTGCCATTAGAATTATCCCATGGTCATGGAAATTTGAACATTTCTATGTGTAAAAGGATAATTTATAACAGTGATTAAATTGGCAACCATTGGTCATTTTAAATATATCTATTTCACAAAATTAAATTTTCAAACATAAAAATTAAATATACCACAGAATTAAAATGCTTTGCAAATATCTGCAAATCATTAAGGTGCATGCACACATATACACTTACATATTGCTGTAAATTGTTACAATGTTAATCATAACTGAATTTATCAAACTAGATTTCTTCATAGAAGTAGTGCCTGTTACAAATATATGTACGCTTGTCCCTATTCCAATTAATATTTTAAAGTTCACTCACACATCTCATAGATCACATAGATCTCATAAAAATCTAATGGTTAAGTTGCGGGTTTGCTATTCAAAATACAAGTTTTTTAGCTTTACATCTTCCAAATGTTACCTCCTGCTTAAGATCAAAATTACCACATTTATTTTAAAGTATATTACAGAACTAAGCCTTTTAAATACAACCAATGCTTACTAATTTACAGATAAATATAAATAATAACTTAATTTTGATATCACCAACAAATACACGTACACAAAAGTATGAAATATAAATTTTAATTCAGTATAGACTCCTTCAAATTATAACAAAGATGCATTACACATTTTCATTGAACAAAGTCATGTCTACATATTAGCATCTAAACTAGCTCTACGTAGGAAGTAACTTGGATGTTGACAGAATATTAACTGGCTCACTTGGTGACAGTGGAACAATTTGTACGTTAGTTGGATTATACTAATACAGAACTCAAAAGATACTTACTTCCTTGTCAATTATGGTAAATTATACAGTTACATCATAAGCTCTGTTAAGTACATAAGATAATTAGAAGATTAAACTTACTGCCTAAGAAGATATGGCAGCCTTTGAGCAAACAAACATGATATCATATACAACATACCAAAGTAAAAATTCAGCCTTGCTGTTTGTCGGGGAACATACTGCATAGTTTCAGGGCATCTAAACCTTCTTTCAATCTCAAAAGCTCTGGGCAAAGTTAACATTGGCAATAAAAACCACAGGGAACAACGCACTGATACAACTACAAACATAATGTATGGAGTGAATAGTAAAAATGCATATAACAAATATGAAGCTGTTCTCCCGATTAATATAGCAAGTGTTACAATTTCAGCTTTGCTGTCTATCTCAAGGTCCCTTGTATTATTACTATGCAATATAGCCTCAGTGTTTAAAGCTAATGGTACTGCATAGTAGAATATAGGCCAATCAACCCTTCCAGTTTGAGCTAAAAATGCAAATACAACTGAAACGGGCCCAAATATGACTAGAACCAAAATATCACCAAGGGCTATGTATTTCAGTCCAATACCCCCTGTGTACAGAAATGACGAAGATAGCCCCCCAAAATAAACTAAAGCTAAATGTTCCATTCTAGCAGGTGACATTATAACTAACAGCACAAAGAATGCACACCCTGCCATGTAAAGAATTGCTCCGAGAGAAACAACTTCATCAATGCTTAAAATATGATCAACAAGAGTCCGATCGTCCGATTTCCGATTATCTATACCTTTAACGAAGTCAAAGTACGTGTTTACTACGTTACCCGCGCCGTGAACTGGGATAACCGTACACAAAGTAACTAACAATGTGACCCAGCTGAACCCATTGTCGCCAGGCAGACGATACGCTAAAGCTGCACCCAGAAGAGTCGGCAGCAAGCTCCCACTGAGAGACCACGGTCGTAACGCCAACACATACGTACGTACTTTCATCAGTGGGTTTCGCGTTGCTAGGGATTCTTCCTTAGGTTGCTGTAATAAATTTCCCTCCGCAGTAGTAATGTCCGCTTCTTCATTCTTTTTATTACATTCCACAGTCATTTTTATGGCTATCAATTGTTAAAAAAGAGTTGATGATGAAAATTCCGTGGGTAAGGTAACCTCTTTACATAAGTTCGTTACTGTCTAGATATACACCAAGTTCGTAGAACACGATTTATTCATGATAAAATTACAAAGTTACATTCCACTATTCGATTATTACAGTATAAGTAAAACCATTAGTTAACTAAAAACTGATAAAATATTTAAACTACCGTTATCTACTTCAACCAACAAAGTTGAAATAAAACGTCATTTTATTTATTGTGACGGATTGACGTTATAAATAAATTATTGACGTTGCTGACGACTGACGTCTACTCCACAGAGTTAAAATATTGGGATATATTATATATTATTGGGAAGTCAGCCCTCGTAGATAAAAAAATGGGCGATGACAGATAACAGTATAATTTTTCTATAGTAATTTTTAAATCACGCATTGCGACTTTAATGTTAATCGCAGACGAAGAATGAACGCTGGCTGGCATTATCATCTAGGATGTACAAAAAGCCTTGTTAAAATGAAGATTAAAAAAAAAAGAATGAACGCTACAAGCCGCTGATAAGCAGGATAGCGCTAATGAAAATAATTCCATCCCAACTTTATGAATGCTGTAAGGACATTAGGGACTGCTAATTGAGTGTAAAAGGATTGATAGACAGGTGATAGTAGTAGGGCTCAACCAAAAGCGCCCCACACAAAGCCCTTTTTTTTTAAATCTTTATTTTATCAAGGCTTTGGTACATCCTGGATGACCATGCCAGCCTCATTGGGAGTTTCGGAACTTACCTGCAGACATTCTCATGCTTGCAGGGCCTGCTTGTATATTAGTATTCTGTGGTGGGCATCAACAACTGGCATCAAGGTCTTTTGTCGGTGGTTTTTATTTATGTTATGGACATTTGCATCACAGATTTATAAGTATTGATTTGCATCATTATTTTGTGACATTTGCAAATTTTGCAAATTTCATGATTGAAGAAGAAGCTAAGAAAATAAAGAAGCCTCAGTTCAATCGTATTTTCGCCACTAAATAAAAGAAAATTCTGTTGAATTTTGTTGGTAAGTTTAATTGTAAAAAAAACATTATTTTTTAGGTTATATTTTGGCTTCTTTACTACCACGTTTATCAATAAGTCCTATGTATATTACAACCCCAGTATTCTGTGTATGTATGTTCTCCAGTATACATCTATGATAACTAATTATCTAATCTATCTATCGATCTACTAACTTTATGATTATAAGATCTTAATAATGTGTGTGAAAACTCATGGGGTAAAATGATAATTCAAGGAATATTTAAAAATAATTGAAATTTAATTGTTGAATTTTGAAATTGTTGAATTTAATTGTTGTTTAAAAATAATTGAAATTTAATTGTTGTCGCTGCAACCCATAGACGCCCCACTGCTGGGCACGGGTCTCCCCCACAGACACTGCGGAAGGTCTAGAGCATACTCCACCGGGTTGGCTATAGATCTAGGGCTCCTGATTTGGGCGCTGGGAGGGTTGGGGGGTGGCGGTAGAGGTTAGTGCGGATCCCCCCCATCAATTTTTTTTGCCGGAAATTAGTAGTTTCTGAGATAATAAATTTTAAAGTTTTGAGGTTATGAAATCGATATTCACTGATTTTACTCCTTTTTTCAAATTTCAGTGATTATTAGTTGCGGCAAATGATAAAATAATACTAGTACCCCCTTTGTATATCCAATCCCTACCTGTCAGACACACAGCTTTTTTATGTGTAAATTTAAATTTTAAGCCTAACCTAAACCTAACCTAATTTAATACGTCGGTCTGTCTCAAATTTCGACAGAACCCCGATTCGCGGGGTCACTTTTTTGCGTCAATAAACATAGCAAAACTGAACCTAACCTATTAAACTTATAATACTTTGCCTATATTTATTTATGATATGAGTAATTATAAAGATTTTTTATGAATTTGTTTCAAATTTGGAAAGTTATTCAAAAAAATACTGTATAAACAATTTCCATTTTGTATTGCAAAAACATTAGCTTATAACATAGGTAAAGCATATGATAACAATAAAACATTTGTATAAAGTGTAAGCTATTATTTTTATCAGCAACACTTATTAACATTTTAAAAGGTATAATAACCTTATTGCTAAAATACATTAACAAATTATTTAATAGTATTCACATCTTGGTTTTGCACAAGTCAATTTGGCAAATTATATTGTAGTATTATTTTTTATTGCATATTGTGTATTATTAAAAGTAGGCTTATATTTTATGTATTTGTAAAAAAGATAATTGAAAACGTGAAATAATTTGTATGAATGTAATTCAAAAATGCCGTAGGAATTTTTAATTTTTTGCAAGAACAGCTATTGCTGCTCCCTTAGCAGCGTCTCCTCCAGAGGTAAACACTAATGGTAAGCTGTAATAATGCTCAACAGCTCTCTGAAGTACAGCATTTCTAGACAAACCCGAACCATTTCCTACTATTCGTTTTATATTGGCATTTTGTAATATTTTTTTGGGCATCATCACATGCAAGTTGTCAATAATACTCTCACATAAAGACTTGAAAACTTGCCCTAGCTGAATGTTTGATAGATCTATATTGTCAACTGATGCCTTTGCCTTTGGTGCATGTCTCTCTCCTAATAAGAGGGGAGTAATTTTCATGGTCGTAGGAGGAGCCTCCAAACCAAGTGCAATTACCTTCTCCCACACTTTGGATTGGGGAATAGGACAACCTAATTCTAACATCCACTGCTGAAGCATTTTGACGAATGTTGCGAGTACATTGCCGCCATTTAACGATGCTGCTACTACCAAATATTTGCTGTCAAAATATGGCAAGTGTTCAATTGTATTACAACCCAAATTTGAAATTCTGTCAACAACAAAGGCAAGTTGGGCGGATGTCGAAATATTTAAAACTGCGTCTTGTTCGTTTTCCAAAGTGGCTAAAATGGAACACTGTAAATCACCCATCGCAGCCCCAACTGGAGTCCCTGCTGGGATCCCATTCCAAGCGGAGCTTAACGTACCGGCGATAGCGCCACTTTTTATAACCTTTGGCAGCAACTTCACTGGGAAGTCTATAGACTTTAAAATTTCCATGTTCCACTCGTTTTGTACAGTGTTGAAATAGCCCCAGCTAGCAGCATTTTGGTCCGATGTTATAGGTACATCCAAATCACAAAGCATTGCAACCACGAAATCTTGAACTGTCGCTGAATATGTGAAATTACTTAATTTTCCTGGTTTATGTTTAAGCATCCATATAAGTGTAGCAACTCCATATCCAGAATAACATTTCAAATGTGAATCTGGTTTCGGCAAAGAGTCTAAGAACTCTGGCTTACATCTTATATCTTGCCAAGTGTACAACGCTGACATATTTTCCCTTGTTGCTTCAAAACGAATCACAATGCCATCTTTCTCGACTCTCTCCCATGCCCTGAAAAATAAGGTATCTAAGACATTACGTTGCCAGACTTTCAATCAACCTCTATCCATAAATAAATACTTTGTAAGATACGATAAGGCCTTAGATTAGTAAAGGCATTAATATTAATCATACATACCCGTTCCTCCAAAGAACTACTCCGTGCATTTGACCGCACACGCCAATTTTCGTGACATGTCGTAAAACATCTCTAGGCAGACGGGAGATACAATAATGAACAGCTGATACTATTTTCGGAACGTCCTGCTTGTTTCCTTCTACCCCTTGATCGCTTGGTATATTGGCTGCCGTATCCTTATTCTGTTTAGCCACCAACTCATTCGTGATAGGATCATAGACGCACACTTTCACAGATGTAGTCCCAATGTCCATGCCGAGCACATATTGTTTTTCTGCCATTGCGAACACTCAGATACGAAGAGGAAAATAATAGCGCGATAAGTCGAGCGGAACTTGTTTAATCTGTCTCGAGCCGCCAAGCCGGTGGAATGATACGCGTACGTAGTTTTCTTTCAATGACTTGCGGCACTGGCATCTGGCACTACCGGCAGTGCATGTAACGCAACGTGAAGTGGGAGGCGGGTCGCGGACTGCCCGGACGCGACCGATCGGTAGCAATCTAGCAATAAGCCCGCGTCGCGCATCGTCCGACGCTGCGAGTTACGTAAAACCTTTGAAAAACTCTTGTGTGTAGGTATATTTTCATATCTCCGCAACACGATTACCAATGTAGGTGTGTTATCTATTCCATACACGATGATTGAAGAAGCAACTAGATTTAATAAACCGTCGACGGCATAAAGTTAACAAGCGGCAATTGGTTTTGTATATAAAACTAAAAGAAAAACTTTGTTCTTATTATTGTTTGTTTATAATAGTCATACCTACTATCAGTCAATATTATAAATGCAACAAAAAATAATGTTTGTTGTACCTAGTCCGTTCAAAACGGTTATTTTATGTTAGGTAATGAAATTAATTTAAAATATTAAAGGTAAAACGATAATAAATTACTTTTAAAGTGAATTTTGTACATCATCATCATCCTTTAGAGGTCCACTGCTGGACATAGGCCTCTCTTAAACGACGCCACTCCGACTAATTTTGTATTTGTAAGTACATACATATCGTTAATGATAAGCTAATATGTTACATACTTACTTAATTAAAACGTTTATCTTCGTATTGATTTGTCTTCTTATGGCCGGTCTTATAACCATGAATACTGCTATCTATATGTGGCTGGTTTGGGCGGCATATTATTTTATCTATCTAATGATGAATATTATAAGAACATGGAAATATTTAGAAATGAAAAAAAAAATGTATTAACTTCTTACATACATAGTACATACCTTGAAAAGACTGATAAGTGTCGACTTCATTTCATTCTAAATGTGTACCTATACCTAGCTACCTATTCGATGGCTCACTGGCTGACACATAAAGGTGTGAAATTTAAATCGTTTGTGGTGACATCGGCGCGCATATTTATGCCAAAAAACAAATTTATTACAGAACTGCTAATTCACATTTTACAAATGTACGAATGTTATGCTTTGCACATGCAATGCACGTCGATTCTTCATTTATCTATCAGAATTTATTACGATATTTGATATATTTTTACGAAGTGGTCATGATCTCTGCTCGTGTCCAGCAATTCCTTTCATTGTGTTAAGCCGCATTTTTTTATTGGCACCATGCACCACCACCATGGTTAGTCCAGTTAGCAAAGAGTTAATAAGAACGTTAGTTGGTCAGTTCGGTGATGGGTATGAGGACTGGGATAGGGACTGTTAGTCAGTGTTAGTGAATGTGATAGTTAGTACTTTTGCTTGGTGTTAGTAATTGCTGGTAAGTCTCGTTCCAAGTCAGTCACAAATGCGTTTCTACCCTTGGTTGCCTCTAAATAAGTATAAATGGAAACCACACCTTTCCAATCGGACCACAATTGCTTTATACAATTATATTACACGATAGAAATGCTACTGTCCCTGTAGCTCGGGACCAGAATCGTGCTACTATAGCCCCTGCCTGTCGTAAAAGGCGACTTATAGGGGGCTTCTGGGGTCGCGGGCGGTGAGAGTGGGAGCTCGAATCGTCCATCATGTGACCCCGGGAAAGACGACGCT
>DWTT01001038.1:0-12768 GCA_018250895.1 Carterocephalus mandan
TTATCCTAGGAGGAAACAGGGGACTACGTTTGTATGGAAAAAGTGTCGACTTGTTCGCTTGTGATATCCTCTTAATGGAGTCAACATACTTCGAGAGTCTTATTTGACAACACACCCGTATTTCGTTCTCCGTTATGTCTATTATCTTAATCGTTATGCTATAATCGATTCTTATTTTGTATATACTTAACAAAACAATCTTTTAAATATCTTTCCGCGACGGCACGCGCAAGCGACGGTAACTCGAAACGTAAACATACCTATCGGTAAAAAGTAAAAACTAGTGTCTGTCTGGCGCACCACAACATTCAATTATGCGCCTTTAACACGTATAAACCGCCAAATTAACATGTCATGAATATTATTTAGCTTTTTCTCAATTATGATAATAAGTCTGTAATGCTCAGAGCTGCCCTAGAATTAACGGGGGGCAAAAACCTCGCACGTATCTTTAGCAAAAATTTACATACATTACAATACTAATTCGTACTCGCGAGAGTGCCACTGGCGGAAAAAATATTATACCCGGAAATAGCGGCGCGTGCGCAGGCTGCGGTTGCGCTGCGGCGACCCGGATGATACTTGGCACACGATCAACTCGGGATGCTGTTCAGCAGCTAGAGGTGGACTCGACCGTTCCCCGCTTCACAGGCCTAGCCAGGTGTAAGAGAATCTTTATTTTGGGACTTCAAATGCTCCAGGATTTGTTGAGCCTCGGTCAAATCTTTAAACTACTACTACTATGCCTACTGAAATTAAACAAAACATGGAATTCGTATGAAGTCTACAGTAATTTCAAAATGGTGCACTTAGAAATTTATCATAATTTTAATGCAAACAAATATTACCCAATCAATTAATGTAGCGTCTCTATAAAAACGTTTCCAGCTCCACGATAAATCAACCATCGCAGCAAATGTATCTTACGACCAACAGCAAAGTCTGTTACACAATCGTGTCACGATTTTACATCATGTCAACGATCTAGTATTAGATATCGCCTGTTTAAATATTAAAATAATCAAAAATAACACAAAAACATATTATATCAGAAGAAAAATGAAAGGACGCTAAGTGTAGCCGATGACGGGAGTCGAGTGACGAGATTAAGTGATTATGTAAACGAATGCAGATTAAATATTTAACTGTTTATTTAACTTTGCATAACACTGCGCTTGCGATACGTTTTTAATAATTCATGCAACACTTAGTAAGTGATGTTTAGTGCGGTTTGCGGGCTTGTCGCGTAGACAGTGGAGGGGTTTTGTCGCTGAACACAACTTGCGTGTAACATTTTGTACGAAAAACAAAGAAAAGTTACTACACTTTAGGCATTTCACTGTTTAAACACGGTTATCTTCACAGCCGCAATTGAGGTAGACCTTCGAGAGCATACTCCTCCTCCATACTCCAGTGGGGATTCGTGGCAGAGTTAGTGGCCAACCCAGAAAAGCTTCCGGAACATAAAAACTGGTTTAATTGTAGTATGTATCTTCCACTATTTTAATCTCTTTCTATTATAAGCATGACGTAGTGACGTAGTGAGTTAGGTATTTGTGCAATGTTTGTAAAAGTTCCACAATGAGGCAATAGCTAGCAGTGCCGTGTCCCGCGACCTTGGCCTCCCCTGCGCGCCCCGGCCCGCCGCCTCTACACGCCGATCTACTTAACACTATCACACATATATCTATCATGCGACACTTGCTATGCTACAGTATAACCCCAGATTAATTGGCTATTGTCGTCATCATTTACTCGAAACATATTTGGTAGATATAATAATATGCCACTGGAATACTTTGACTGCATAATCAAATTATATGATTTGGTACATTGATGATTATTAATAAAGCACGTAAAGTTGCACTTAAAATTGTATTAATAAAACATGGAATATCAAATATTTAATTGTAGCTACAACCTATAAAATACAATGAAAAACTGTATACCAAATAATACCTATAGGTACAATACAGGAATCTAGATAGTTACGAGGAAAAAACAACGGCTCGCTAGATTCCGACCTCAGTTAGGTCTGCGATAAAAAACTAAATTCATTTCCAAATTCAAACAGCTTAAAAATCCTGGCCGCAAAAACGTGAAATAGCGCGCGCATAGTTTTTTTTTTCTAAATTAGCCTAATGGCCGTTATATTAGTTCGCAAACCGGCCGGTTGTTTTCCATTACCGCCGCACGTGGCTTCCTAGTGGGTGTGGAGAGGTCCTCCTTGAAAACCTGTACTGTCACACGAATGTTGTCGCCGCAGACTGTCACGATTTCTGCAAACATCGCTCCGACACCCGCTCGCCCGTCGGCTGTAATCGATACGGTTTTTAAGCTTAATGCCGATGGAATCCGCGTGCGTCTCAATCGTTTCTTAATTTAAATAAAGACTTGGAAGAGTCAATTTCATTTTGATCGCAGAAATAAAGCGCCCAAGTTATTAACGTTCTGAAATAATAGTATCTAATTGTCAAGGATTCACATGAGTGCGAGCGAGTCTTATTATAACTAAAAAGCCGACACAATTCTAATGCGATTTTCAGGTACAATAAACCATCATCATATAAATCGCAAGTGTATATAGAAAGTCCACGCAAAGTAGTTCGGTGTCGATAGACCCCGCGAATCCCGGGTTCGAACCCGGCTGGGGTCATGGTTGATAATTTGTGTTGTTTTGATGTGATTGGGATGAGAAGCTTAATTATTATTACACTTAGTCCAATATTATGTTTAGTTCAAATTGTTACTGCATTAGTATTTATTCGTTATGTTTGTATTAGTACAGTTTTAGTTGTATTGTTAGTGTAAAGTAAAAGGCTTAATTTATTTCCTCTGGCTGTACCGATGGATAATTGAGACAAACAAGCCATAAGAAAATTATAATTCAGCACAGACAGGATGCATGACCACCGTGACCACACATTACGAGAATTAAGTCATCTAGTCGTTGGAGAGTGTCCAACGCTTGCTCGGAAGAGGGCGCCACTGCTCATCACTATTTATTACTCATACATTATGTACGAGGAGGCGCTATTTACATTCAATCACGCCTTTTGTTTTATAAATGGTCAGTTCTAAGGTGGTGTCCACTGGTTCCGAATAGAATTAAGTCCTCATCAAATACCCTTAGCCAGAGAGAGATGATCTGCCAATGTTTATCAATGACAGATAATATTAACAATGTTACTCTCATTTTCTGAAACTCACATAGCATATTAAACCTTCTGAATGAAAGTTAAATATTTATATTTCGCACCACCCTGAGATAAAGTGAGGGACCTACAACTACATTTACATACTACATTTTAAGCAAGATTTTTACTTAAGAAGACTTTCAATAATTAATCATTATGATATATTGTTCATGTTTCCACCACTGGAAGGTTGAACTAACTCGAACTTTTTGCTACTTTTTGAACACGAGTCTTATGTAAACCTTCATATTTGCGTTATATTTTTTTTTGCGTTATGTTCAAGTACACTTACAATCGACAATCTGAGTTAGCTTTTACGAAATCGTAACTTTTGAACCAAAATATGTTTTTTGCCAAGACAAGGTAAATTCATATACAATTTCTATCAATAACAACAAACAGACTGAGAATCGAAGCGAGGCACAAGTTTGTTCCCAGGCTATGCTTCTTATCTATCGAGGAAGCTCGTCTTAGCTAGAGAACCAAAATCACAACTTAGCCACTAACTAGTTAAGGCTCCTCGAAGGTCTTTATGCGGCCTACCAAGCTACTAGAATGTGGTCTATGCAGTCAAACTAGGTTCACCAATCAGGGTCACCCACCGCCGCGTACATAGTCGTCGGTGGTACGTACAAGATCAAAGCTTAGACTACGCTGGTATAATCTGCAAGTTAGCCAAATAAGTGAGGCGGTTGGGGCTGAAGATGGACCGAAACGCATCCGAGCCATTCCGAGCATCACTAACGGTGCAAGCTCTGACCAAACGGACAGCCCGATTCCAACAACCTCTTTTATTTTTTAATCACAGATTGAGGTTTCATCTGCCGTATCGTTGCCCTTCCCTGCTACCAGTAGTTTACCAAGCATCGGATCTATCAATCCGCACTTCACATTCCAAGAGAAACCGTATGCCCGACAGTGGGATAAACATAGGGTTGTGGGGGATGCACCGAGTGTTTGGTTTAAACTTTAGTCTGTAACAAGGTCTATCTTTTCTAGTAAGTGATTGGCAATGCCGTGAGAACCGTGTGCAGATTCTACCACTAAACATTTTAGTGTTGTAATGAAATAAACAACGTAAAGCGTCTGCCCTGCGCCAGCTCGACACACTCGCGGGCTGCCGTACTTCTAAAACAGGTTGCTCGCACAAGCCTCCGTGTTCTGGGTTCCACGCTCACGTATTTCAATTTTTTCTGCATTTTTAATTACTTCGCTGAAAACTTTTCGCTTCCTACCTAGATACATTTTCTGGCATAGGTGTCAAAACCGAATAGGTCTTGATTTTGAGAAATAAAATTTTAACATTGGCAGATATTTTTTTATGGATAGGTACAAGATACAAACGTACCTGAAGCCTGATCCACTGCATCCCATGACAACTGCGACAGACTGAACAAGATTCAAATAGAAGCACATTAATGTATTTGCTAAGCAGTGTTTGTTCCTCATAGTCTCATTACTTCCTTAGTAGGCAGGTATTATATTTTAACAACATAAAGAATAATAAACTTTTCTGCAGCTCTTTTGAGTTTGTAGGCAAATTTGCAACCATTAAAAAGAAACATTACTAAGAATAAATAGATTATGTTTGTATGTTTTTAAGATAACCGACTCGTACCTACACTGCATTGCATGCAAAATAAACTTATTTCTGTTTCTTTTTCTATAGAATACGAGTATGTGTCCGAAAGTAACGGAACCCAGCAGCCGTGTGTCGCGGGCACGGTCAGCCGTCGTATTTGTCTCAGCACGAAAGTGAAAACTTTGTCTAATGGATGGCTTTCTTTATCTACAAAAACTGAACCTGTACTGCGCGACGCGTACAGATGCTCTCTTATGCTTCTGTCGGACAAATGTGGATTGCATCATTCGAAATCTGAAAAATGTCGCTAGATATTTTTTAAGGTGCGGTGAACCTAAGAATGATAACAAAACACATATCTTAAATATAACTTCACATTTTGTAAGGCATTGAAAGGTTTTCTTTTAGATCTATGAAAAGCAGACCAGAAAACCAACCAACTCTATTATTATAAAGAGGAAACGTTTGTTTGTAATGTTTTCAAACAAAAACTACTGGACCGATTTCAAAAATTCTTTCACCATTAGAAAGGTGCATCTTCACTGAGTGACATAGGCTATATAATATTACTAGGTGTAAACGAAACTATTGTTATGTCTAATTACACGCGGGCGAAGCTGCGGACGTCCACTAGTAATTTATATAACTATATTCCAAATCTAATGAAAATGATTATATAAAGCTAAATTCAGTTCTGCGCTTTCAATGATTGACGGTTTTAAAAAGTGACACACGACACGACCATTGAAACTGCATAAAAAGTGCAGAGCACGCGTCCGTTGAGATCGATATCTGATCGTCAACATCGGGAATTAGAGAGCTGGATAAAAAAATAAAAATAATTATCAGATTCAAATTATCAAATCACCACCGAATGAGAACAAAAAGACTGTCACATTGCAGACTAATCAACTTGATCGGTGCAGATTGAGGTGCACACAAAAACAGCTGTAGATATCGATTATACTAAACAACTTTTAAATGGAAAGTCATTACGTGAATCGAATCGAATCTTTAATGCCTCTGAAATAAGCTTTGTTTTTAAAAAAACTTGTCACTTATTTTAGAAAGTTTTTGTCGCGTTTGTTTTGTTCAAATACGCAAAATAAAGTGGAGTTCAAATATGATAATTAATTTGTTTCAAGATGAAGAGGGACGTGTGAGCACGCGAGGGAACCAGCCGAGTGGACGGAATGAAGGTTGTAGGCGGCGTCGAGTCGACGTGCCCTCGCTGTTCTGCGCGCCTGGTACCCGATACAGCGATGTCCTCAGATCTTTTATATTTTGCAGAAATTATTATAATCAAAACGTGATAATTTAGAGTATTAACATGTTAGACTTATTTGATAACTACCAGTGAAGCTTACAGATATAATTAAATATTTATATGGTTATTGTTAAATTGGCTGCTGTGAACATTTCCATGTGAAAATTATATAGGTAATGTTATCTTCAAAATGGTAATTCTATAAATGCACACTTCATATTCGTATTTTCCGTTGACATCAACATTATTCATCCGATTCACTTATTGCAGTAAAGAACGACTCATTAAGGAAGTCTATCAATCTAATCTATCTGGTTTGTAATTTGTAAATCACATAATATTCAATTGGACATAATTTTGCAAATCGCTGTTACAAATTTGGATCGTAATTTCCTTAAAATGTCTCATTAAATCATCAACTTAACCAGGAAATAGAGCTATTTTAAATACAATTAATTTAAATCTTCGTCCGCTTATAATTTAATTACCTCTGCGCCAACCCAATCTGTAATCTCAACAAGTCCAGTCGCTCCGAGTGCGTTTAGTTTCAAACGTAAGTAATTAAAAAAACTTGCCGTTACGCCAATTAATTCCTCAAAGTCAAAAGTCTGTTCGCGCACCAACCCGCCACGAAAACGACACGGAGTCAAACCGTACAACGCTGCTTCGATATGATTATTGTTTCGATTCACGACGACGCCTCGGGTAACTTCTATTTCTAAGAGACTAAGTTCTAAACTCGTTTGAATACCACGCTGTTATGAGATGCACAGATGTCGAGTGTAGTGAGGTAACGCGTGGCCGCAGGTGGAACGCGGCCAAAGTTTTGGAGACTCGATACGGTTTGGAGGCTTTATTGCCGAGTGGTGTAGTGTAGTGACGGCTAATTAAATCTGGCCGAGTCTCTACTATAGTTGGAGATTTATTTACCGATGGTTTCTCTGCCATTACTGCTGAGCGAACGCTAAGTGGGTACAGCCGTGGACTCCTCACGAGTCTGGCCTGCTGCTGAGAATGTTTCCTCTTTAAATGAGAGCTTGTTTAGTCATACTTGAATCCTTTTCGGAACTGACATGATAGTTAAACTTCTCAATCGTCAAACTTGAAGTTGTTGGAGCATAACTTCTGCGAAGAACTAAGTTGGACGTAGCATGCGAGTTTAAACTACGTCATTTAATTCATCCATCACCCCCTCGCAAGCCCGATATGGCCCGCACTGACTTACCGACCTCAACACACCATTCATACCTGGCGTACCAGTTATTAGCAACACTTGATGGCAAGGATCTAAATCCATCGAGCAATTGTCATCAATATGTCGCTATATCGTGAAAATAATCGTCTCACGGCAATCGAATAAGCGATAGGCGATACATTAAACATAAATACGTGATGTGTGGACATCATTCAGAAGCATTCTGACAATTAGGAGCAGATTATCAATCTAAGTTAGTAGAGAGAGGCCTCCAACAATCCGCATCAACAGCGTGGTGGAGTATGCTCTAGACCTCCCGCAGCAGTATATGTGCGGGAGACCTGTGTCCAGCAGTGGGCCGTCTATGGGTCGTAGCTTGCTGGCCCATTATACGAAACAAGCTTGCACGGATTAGAAGCTGAACCTCTAAATCAACTGTTGAATAAATTATAACAATCGCGTAACAATTCCTGCGAACTATATTAGTACACGGCCAGTGACTGCTAACTAAGGGGCCCCACATCCAGTACGATTGAGCTGTACGATCGATCTGACGGAAATCGTAAACGATCGATCGTCACAAAAATGCCAAACAAAAAATTAAGTAAATCGTTAACGATCTTGACACACACAATCAATTCGTCTTTCCGATCGGTCTGAAACGACGGATCGTACAGATCAATTGTACCATGTATGGGGCCCTTAAGAGGTTGCTAGCTTGTCGAGGCCAACAAGCAGCTTCGCTCGCTCGCTCGCTCGACTAGTCCTCGCTGCCAGTGCGACGCCCGCCCGGCACCACTACCGCTTCTGTAAAATATGTTATGAGTTTAACGCGGACCGTGCGTGATACCTCTAATTAATTTGGCCCGCGGCGCGTCGTATCTTAGGGCCCCTGCGCGCGCTCCGAGACACCGCCGGCCCTGGAGTGAGATATTTCCGATCCCCGTTGTGCGGATATGATTTAAATTGATTGTCTAGCCTTTTGAAATATTCTCCCATACGGCTGGGGAAAATTGGATCAAGTGTAAAGAACCAATTAAAACCTAACATACCATGTTTGTGGGGAATGATTGGATATGCGACAAAGGCAAGAATTTAAACCTACGTTTAGTTGCATTTAGTATTTAGGAAGGTAAATCATCATGCTCATGCAATTACAAGAGAACATAATTTTGATTTTGTAAGTAGCCAAGCCGTATCTACTGTAGAGCTTGTTTGTAGAAGGCAATTGCCAACGTATTAAGATTTAGAACTGTAAAATTCTATTAACTGTACTTACAAAGATCAATAAATGTGAAAAACAGGAATCCGCCGCTACGTGTGAAGGTATACTTCCTGGTCCGCGTGTGACATAACACTTACATTTCATGAGTACACAGTAAAAAGTAGCTGCACTGCACAAGTAAACAACGGCCTTGCACCTTGCTCCTCGCCACCGGAACTACGGCGGAAGTCCGTACATTAGTGTCACTACAAGGCTCTGTGTTATTACTCGATGACAGCTTAGAACGCATTTGTTATTTACGGTACTTTTTATCGATAACAAACGCTTGCGGGCCGCGTAGCTCGGGTAGCGGCTACCTAAACTTAGTCCGTCATATATTTAAACAAATTTAATTACCATTATGAAATACTACAACTCGAGGAAAATATATCAGACAAGATCATATCGTTTTCGAACAGGCACAAAAAAATCTTATTTTTATTTTATATTTCCACATTAACCGACAGCAAAGATAAACAATAACAAACAAACTTAAACGGAAATACACACGATTACCTACAGCGAATTAGTTCCTGTCAAGCTATATAAAAGTAAGCATATAATAAATATGCAAAAAATGCATATACTCGTAATTAAGCTAAGTCAAGGTTTTTAATAACTTAAGAAAACCTTAATGTAACATACTCGTAGCTTAAGAAAAGCCCTCCCAGTGTATCCACACCTTTAGCTCCCGCGCTGACGGCCATCTCAGTAGCGATACTCGCATCTCGCAGATATTATTTCACTTGAACGTATCTTTTTGTACCTTGTCCTCCCCTCGGTGCTAAGATGGTGATTTGTCACTGCCGTGAGCGCTTCGTTGCACACTTTTACTGCTTTTCACTTTAATTACCTTTTGCATTTTTTTTATGCTCCCGGGATAAAACAATGTTAACGAATTGTATGATCGATTAACCTAAATGGTTACCAAATTAATCTTTCAAATCATTCATCGGCATCTACGACCAAAAAACTGAATATATTCTAGAAGAATCACATCCTTAAATATGGTAAATCAATCAGAATAATATCTAAACCAAAACTAAAATAATATAGGTACAGTTAGCGGCGCGAAAGTCTAGCGCTAGACGAAATCCGGAGGGGATAGCCGCGCATAGGGTATCAGTACGGGGGACCGTGCGAGCGTACCGACAATACTGTCCATTCAAGGTGAGCGCTAGACTTCGGTGCCGTTCTCTATAAAGGAACAGTTCCAAAACGGACTTATCCAGCTCACCTCTCCACTCACGCGTAATAAAGCAGCTTTGCAGCACAACAAGACCACACTCAATAACATACTCATAACGAGTTGTCAAAAGATATACTGAAGAGACAACAAACATTCTTTATCATTCCATCTATTTAATAATTCCCAACCAAGCCAGCGTCAGCTCGCTTCAAACTAATCGCCCCCTTCACAGACCAGAATCAAAATTGTTTATCTAATTAAGCAACTCTTATCGCTTACATCAAAATCATATTTCATTCCGTACACACCAATTAAGCAAGTTTACGATAGATTCAACCGAGTTTATTTGTTTACGTCGTTTGCTGCCAGCTTCTGACTAAATAAATGATTGCACATTTTAGTCGATTGAAGGGAATGTTTTATATCAACAGATTTTAAGTAACGAGGCTTTGATTGCATATTTTAATCGTTTTATATGCTTTTAGCTTTAAAAGTAACAACGCACCTAAAACAAAGCTAAACTACAAATCGTAGGCTTCGCACTGTTGAGCACGGGACATCCGCACAGACAGACGAGGGAGGCCTCGGGCATATTCCACCGCGATGCTCAGATTCGGATAGGCTCTAGGATTAGTGCCCAAGCCGGTGTCGAATGTTTACAGGTCATCCCAACATAGCCTTTTTATTGTTTAACCATTGGGAAACACCACTTTCCAATTTCATATTTTGCGTAGTTTATGTCACGCATCTTCCTTATTAAATCGAAACGTTCAGTTTATCAATATATACGTAGTCTTAGTAGATAATCATATGCTATAAATTATAACATGTCATAAATATTTATCTACGTATAATCTAAAGTTAGTTGATATCAGCCATAGAAGTCAATAGAATCTGTGTGATATCCACCGTCCTCCACTAGACACGTGTATACAACGGCCGCGCTAGAATGCAGAAATATTGCGCTGTACTTATAATCACTGCATGATTTATATCATTGTTTACTAAGAATTTGCTGTAAAAGACAATTCTGGGATCGACCGGCCCCCGCCACTCGTAGCTCGTAATAGACCGAGCACCGAGACTCACCGCGGCCAAATTTCTATTCACAGCTAATTCGTAAGATGTGAATGTAAAACACACGCACCATCAATTAAGAAAGGCCGAGAAGTCATGAAATCAACACTTTAGCGGCCATCTGAGCTCAGTTTTAATGCTACGACGGACATTATCAGGCGCGGCGACCGTGACAGGCGAAATCGTAATTACCGCCCAAATCTCGATCTCAACTTACGGGCACTGCCACAGCCTAGCGGGAACGACGGCCAGTACGTTAACTTGAAAAGTAAAGTTAACTTTGATAGTAGTAGTAGTAAGTAGACTGTACGTGTATAGAGTTCCAAGCTACTGCTATTTTCTTAGTCGATCTAGTAAACTGATCATTGTATCGTTCACATACTCGTAAGTATTATGTTTGACGAATTAGGAGTAACTACTACTGACTAAACTAATAATACTGCCTTGTTGATCTAGTGGTCTCTAGCGCGACTGCTGAGCTAGAGCTCCTGGGTTCAATCCTTGGGTCGGGCAAAGAATTACTGAGGTTTTCTAATTTGAAATAAACCACAATGATTTTATAAACACACACCTGATTAAAACTGGTAAAAAGTAGGTGTACCAACTACATATCAATGCCTACCCCTTAGAGGAAATAAAGGCGTGATGGCATGCTATATCAAAACTCTTCAACGAAGGCATTAGCTCGCAATGCACTTTCGCTTCGGAAAGCTTCTATGTCTTAAGCCAAACATTTTGAGAACCGCTGATATCACCTCAAGGGCCACCGTTTAACGACGATTTTATGTTCGTTGTTCAAATAGTTTTCGACACCTACTGACCGCCGCTTCCAATAATGTGTCAATGTTACAACGGTAACTGTTTACTTTACAGTTAATGGTGAGCGTGAGACTCACTAAAATATTCAGGCTGTTGCTTTCGTTCGAGGAAAATCAAAGCAGCAACGTTCACCAAACATTCATTCGACCTCCTAATTCGATGAAGCTCGTAAACAACTTGATTTGTCTGATTTCAACTTTAACGGGTAATTCTTGAGGTCAATCTTTGGATCCACCAACCAGGTCTCCCACGGTACCGAGGTATCGTAACACGGTATCGTTTATTTCCGTTTCGAAAGGCGCGATTTTCTAAAGACGACTGTAATCATTAGTCTTCAAGGATAGCAAAGCATCGTGACCGACTTTAACTACGACTCTTATGAGGTCTGTCACAGTTGTCATGGGCGGTAGTGGATGAGTGGTAGTGGTACTTGGTATGCTCGTTTGATACCTTGTATCCTTTATAAAGACACGTAATTTCAAAATGTCATAGCTGTGTTTTTATTCTCAGACCGTGACGCTTTAGCCCGAAGTCTACAGATGTGCTAACTTAAATTGATAACAGCTATTAACTTCAATCTAATCGTAATTTTAACCGTTATTATGTCGCTTATTTAAAATGTGTCATGCACTCCTCAAAGCGACTGCAACTCGTTGGCAACACGGTAGCTATCGGTAACGCGTCGGCGTCGCTCCACTGCCCAATGTGATTAGCTCTATCTTTTAATAGTCGGCGAATCTACATAGCCGGTCCATTCTTTATATCCGCTTCATTGGCCATACCTACGTGTATGGACGGCACAAACCTAACATCTGTATGTTGCACTGCTTAATGCTTCAGGGCTTTATCGATGAACAACTTCAACATGGAAAAACCGCTTTTTATTAAACGCAAAGTTCTTATTTACGACATTTTTATACTTGGTTACATATGTTTTATACGAAGAATATATTGAACGAAGCCTTCAAACCTGGCACATTAGTTGCAATGGTGCATGCACTCCACCTCGTCCAACGACAAGACTTTACATGAATACGATAAACTCTGTAGGTACGTACTAAATAAGATTAATAGTTTAAAAAAACTAAAAAAACACGCTTATATAAAAAATCCAACTAAAAAAGAAGTCATGAGACCTTGAAACCTAATTGTGGTCAAAGTTCATTACAAGACCTTAC
>DWTT01001039.1:0-12763 GCA_018250895.1 Carterocephalus mandan
ATCCTGGCCTGTAACTGTGTGGCCTTAGTTATTTTGTGAAGTAATTATTTAGAAACAAAGATTGGTTATGGAATGTCATGTTTATCCTTGAAATTCATCATCAAATCCGAACCATTTTAATGGGATTCGATTAAACATGATTAAACTAAGCACACACAATTTCGATAAAGAATTACACAATGATAAGGTTCAAACTTCAATCATCTTAATTTAAAAATTCGAATATCCGTTTTCAAATTTTTCAAGTGACTGCAATATTTTTTTAAATTATGATGATTGAAGTTTGAACCTTATTATTGTGTCATTTTTATCGAAATTGTGTGTTCTTGGTTCAATCATGTTTAATCGAATCTTATTCGAAAACGGATATTCGAATATCCATCCGCCAGGGCGCGTCCCTGTCTGCTGATGTCTCGGCGCGGCGGGAGTGCCGCGCGCCGCCCGGCAACAAGCGCGTCATTAGCGGGCGCGTCACGCAAGCCCACTGTACGTAGGGCTGCCAACTTTCAATACGGCATTAATTTATTTTAATTTGACTATTAATTTTAATAAAATAAATCATATCATAACTATAGTAGTTTGTAGCGTCCTAGCCAAATAGCTCGCGTCGATTCAATCTGACAGAGTTAAGTAACGACGGGCGAAGTTGGTTTGCGGATCGGGCGATCGCTAGTGGCAATAATTCATCGGCGATATCGTGTTTTGTAGGACACGTTAAGCCGTCGGTCCCAGTTTGTTTTCAATGGTGAAAACAATAGTTAAGCCTCGTCGAAGACCTTCGGGTGGCTTGAGAACATTCGACACTGGGTTGTCCACTAATCCGCCAAACCGCATTGGGGCAGCGTAGCAAAGTATGCTCTAGACCTCCCGCAGATTTGCCTGTGGGGGAGACCCGTGCCCAGCAGTGGGAAGTCTATGGGTCGCAGCGATAGCGATTGAAAATAATGGAGAATATTTAGATTTACTACCGACCTAGTCTCTAATGTAACACGATTGTTTTATAAAAATAAAACGTATATTAAATTGTATCAAACCGTAAAAATATTGTGTTCCATACATTAAAACCATCGCCACTGCCACGACAACTCGTACTATGTCTAAAATAATATCGCAATATATAAAATAAGGTGGTGACCCTATCCCGATTCCCGAGCGTGCCAGCCCTACGGCGCTCAATTTATTGGTTTTGTTGCGTAACATCCTCCCGTCTGCGCGCCGCTCGACGCTCGCTTCGCGTCTATATTTGCCTTCCCGCCCGGAAACTATTGACATGTGCAGCGCGAATTGTGGCACTTATGTACCACTTTTACAGAAGAATTCTCGTAGGTGGTGGACACCAGAGAAAGTCTTGTACTACTTACCTTTTCCTTAAAATAAAGTGGCTGTGACATAGGTACGGACGGACAGACAGACATGACGACTTCATAAAGGTTCCGTTTTTTTGCCATTTGGCTGCAGAAGCTTTTGGCTGCCTAAAAACCTGTCTTTGAAATCAATAAGTATTTTTCACAAGCCAATAACAACTAACTAAACTGCCTCGTTGGTCTAGCGGTCGCAAGCGCGACTGAACAAGGTCCTGGGTTCGATCTTCGTGTCGGGCAATAACTATTAGGATTTTCTAATTTGAAATGCTAGGTAGCATCTCGGAGTTTAGGTTTGTGCCCGGTGAATAGAACTGGTGAAATGTGGGTGTTGTAATACTTGTAATTCACCTCTGCTTACCCCTTTGAAGAAATAAAGGCGTGATGTTATGATATGTTAAAAACATATATACAAAATGTCAATTAGATTCAATCAAAATGAAAACTTGGATTGGAAGAGTCAAGTACTTAACGCTAAGGACCTTATTTTTGTCTGCCGAGAAGATTTTCTGTAGCTACCGGGCCTACGCAAAACCAAAAACTAAAAATTGCGCGGGTGCACGGAATGCATATAATGTGGGCGGACCCTCTCCTTCACGCTGCGAAATTTTGACTATCTCGAGCGTGCACGGTTCTGTCGTAAAAATGTAAAAACTCTACATAACACTGCCGGATCGCCAGTCGGGATTTGAGCGCTGCTCTGCACACTATTTATCAATGTGGTTGCTGTTATCAATTCAAACACGCGCGTATTTAACACACGCACAGCTATGTTGATAAATTTATAAAACCAACCCTCGTTAGCTCGCTAAGGCAAAACAGTAAAAAAAGTCTAGAAAACGGAATGAAGTTTACAGAGAAACCACCAGGGCGTCATGCAAACTTCCACAAACGTCCGACCAACACCCATCCATACGGCGATAAATCAGCAGAAAAGGGGTTAAAATAAAAGCAATTTTTCCTGGCAAGGAAGGTGTGGGCATAAAAACCGGCGCGGCGACATTTTGCCGCGCGCCGGAGGTACCAGGCGACTATAAATTACGGGTGGCGGCGGTCAGCCCGGTAATTGCATGGAAGCGCGGAACGGCACAGTTTATACAACCGCAGTAGTCCAACTGGGCGGGGCGTAGCTGACACATTATTCACTAGGTCGCATTATTAATCGCTGTGAATTCATCCCCAATATTAGTGATAAAAAAATCTATATGTACCTATATGGACGTTTATTAAATATTGAAAATACGAAGCCCACATGATTTCCATTTTTTTAAATATCATGGGCCTTCTCACAAGGCCATCCGACCCAAACTAGGCGCGAACTTGTACTATGGGTGTCAGAGACTGGAAACATACATAGAGATATATTTAAATAGATAATATCATAAGAGACAGAACAAACACACGAATGTGTTCGACGAATGTTTGTCCCGAGTGGGATTCTAACCCACGATCCCTAGCGTAACAGGCAGGATCACTACCGATTGCGGGCCCGTCAAAAGTACGAAATGATACTTCGTCATGATTCATTCACTCATTCAGAAATCTGTGTGAACAAGTTTTTTTATTTCGACATGCGATGTTTATTGTTGGTGATTTCTCGAAAATCCATGTTTTGGACGTTTTTTCTGTGATGTTGACAGTTAAAATAACGTTATTCTATTCTATAAGAAATAAGGAAGAAAAAAGGATACTAATGTTATGGTCAGCATAGTTATATTGCGTATAGGTAGATACATGGCAGCCCAAAAGCGGAAGTCCGCCAGGGTCACATTGGTCGCAGGGGTGTGCCGCTGCTGCCATAAACAACAGAATTATTGTAAATTTTTATTATTTTTCCTCCGCGCATGGCATAATGGATAAAGAGCAACGGTACCTCCTCTCGGTGGCCCGGCACCGATTTATGATCGCTGGCGATCGTAAATTTGAGTACCTACTGTCAGCGGCAACAGCAATTCCATGGTTAAAAGGGTAGGCTAGTCTTTAAGTGCAGCCTGGTCCCGCTTATCGAAGCATTAGTTTCTATATCTTAAGTTTGAATTTTACTCGTAAGTATTACGTAAATTTTGCGTCCTCAATTTTGATTGTCCTTAAGTCTCATTCCATAGAAGGAATCCGTGCTTAATGTATTATTAAAAACAGGTGATTATTTGCCATGTTTATTTTGCTTGTACAGCTGTAGGATCTTGCAATCGAACTACTATAAAACATCACACTATTTTCATACACCAAGAACAAATCTAAACTCCGACCTACTAGTGGAAAATTTAAGTTAGAAAACCCCAATAAAACTTTGCATAACCCTGGGATCCTGGAATCGAACGAAGGTTGCAACTACATACTACTATACCAATAAGGCGTAGATTATTCGTTAGTATTAGGTATTAGTACACTATTCTACGTTGTTGAACTTCTGCGCACTCCCTGTCCCGTGCTGATCGCCCGTTAGCGCACGCGATGCCCGCCGATGTTATTATTATTATAAAGCATAACGCGAGC
This sequence comes from Carterocephalus mandan, assembly GCA_018250895.1. NCBI lineage: Eukaryota > Metazoa > Arthropoda > Insecta > Lepidoptera > Hesperiidae > Carterocephalus > Carterocephalus mandan. Next base: position 3,858 of record DWTT01001039.1, read on the forward strand.
CCGCGCTATTCATGAGCGCTAATTGGAAATAATCAATGGCCCAGGCTGCCCGCGCCGACCTGTTACTTCCAGCAGATTGTGTTATAATGGCGGACGAATAATTTATTATTATGTATTTATTGCAGGCTGCAGCCGACGAGTCATTTTTATCAATTTACTAGCCGTACTTACGTCCTATTGCATATGCTGTGCTTGCGCTGACATTCGTGACATTAAATATTTTTCATTTATTTCATTTGTCTCTTTCCTTTGCCCGTTTATATTCGCCATATTATACGTCATAAGTCATAATAATGTTCACGTGAGCTATGGTCAAAATATACCACAAGATCAAAATAAAGACCTTAAAATTATACAAAGTAATCTATTCCTATATCATTCTTTGCACAAAATATACCCGACATGGCATGAGAAGTATCATGGCCACTGTAGAAGTTAGTTATAGAGTTTCATACATTTGACATGCCGCTTTCGCTATGCAATGCGTCTAATGAAAAGTCCGCTGGGACCGCATTTGCGGAATGGAAACGTACCTTAAAATTCTCTTGGTTCTACACAACTAAAAGCGTACAAAACAATATTCTTGCAATGGATACCATCCCATGTCGGTAATTATAGCAATGAGCAAAGCAAGCTGATTTACTAGCCAAGGATGCAATTACGGATGGTATAGAAATGGTTTGTAGGTACTCCTTCTTTTGAGTTACATCCCCTTGTTGAAAGAGCATTGTTATAATTTTTTGGAAGCCGTATTTTGATGATCGATCTAAGGAGAAAGGCATCTGGTACCGAACGGTACAGCCACATCCTCATGTACCCTTGGATCGACAACAATGTTCTCAGTACTCGCGAGATTTCTATTTTGCGACTGTGATATGGCCACATTCCATGTAATAAGTCTGCCTTTTTGATGCATAAAACAAGTTCACCGAATTGCGCTACTTACAACGTCGTTGATGACTTAGGAATGTGTTCAAAACGAGGCAACTAGGACTATTCTTAACTTAGATTTAAGTGTAATTGGACAGTGCAATACTATACTGGCAGATCCACTGTTGGACTCTGTAAGAAAGATTGTTAAATTAGTTGTTAGTTAAGTAAAATTCGTCTTACATAGATGCATGTAACTAGGGCGGCATGTTCGCTTTATTTAAAAAAGAAACAAAAGCGTGCTTGCCCACACAATATAACTAGTACGTCTACCGTCTTGTGTAATTTTAAAGTAAAACAAATAGTTGCAGCAACCTCCGATCACAAAAGAAAAAGCACATCCCCTCGGAACTCGCCGCAAACCATTGATTGATCAGGAGGCTTACGAGCAGACCGCGGGGTAACTCCGCCATGGCCGTAACCAGTGCACCATAAAACGCGTTTAACTGAGCCTCGTAAAGCGCCGCCGCTGCGTCCGCGAATCGGGAGCGGTGTAAAAGTCGCGCATAAAGCTGTTTGTGAAGAACACGCTATTTATGACGGCCTGGTAGCTGCTTTTTATTGATCGTATTCTAACGGACAGGCTACATGGTCTGTGGTTTGTTGCCACAGTTATAAAGAAGTCGCTCCGCCATAGTAATAGAAGTCGCTCCGCTCTACCGCTCCGCTCTACCCCACAGTCGTCCTCGCCTCGCCCTTTTCCCATCTCGCCCATTGGAACACGGCGAAAGGTAACTCAAACCAATTTGGGTTTTTTTGGTCCCCCGAAAGCAATCCAGTCGCGAAAAACCCATCGTTATTGGATTTGGTATCAACGTATGCGCCAGCGCCTTTGTGAAAAAAGACTGAGAAAAGAACCAGAGTCCTTCAATGTCCAGTCCACCACAACGAACATATTTAGGCAGCGGATGGGTGGTGTTGCACTCTCGTTTGCTTTCTTATATCCAGGAAAAAACAAGCCGAAGACGGGTACAGAAAAATCAGGACGCAGCAATGTGGTTTATTAAAACCGACAGCCGATTGACTTGGAGCGTTGTGGCGGTTCGCACCCCCGGCAACCCCTCGCACTCACCCCGCGGTAATTACTGCGACATCGCGCCACATTGCGCCGTCCCGAAATCGCGAAATATTCCTGAAGCCTTGCGATGAAGATAAATATAATAATAGTAATAAGATAGTAATAAAATAGTTAAGAAATTAAATGTCGCTTTCTATAACGGTGAAGGACACATCGTGAGGAAACCTGCACTCCTGAGAGTTCTTCATAATGTTCACGAAGGCATGTGAAGTGTGCCAATCCGCACTTCGCCAGCGTGGTGGACTAAGGCCTAATCCCACCCATTCTGAGAGGAAACCCGTGCCCAACAGTGGGACAAAGAAAGGGTTGTGATGATGATGATGAATAAAATAGTAATAGTAGAAATAGTAGGTAACAGTACCTAGTTCATTACTTTTTTTTTGTTTACAGCCAACCAGGGTTTGACTGGCAGAGAATGTCACAAGGTCACAAGGCATTATGCTCGTGTTTTGTATTTTTTGCAATAAATAAACAGTAAAGCTTCAACTTCAGCTCAGTAAAGAGTCTGGATTTGTGTCCGGCAGTACTTATTGGCATTACAATAGAAAATTGGGTGTAGAACTAGTACTTTTGAAGTACTTAGATAGGCACCGTACGAAGGTTTATAAGTGTACCGACTGCGTAGATTTTCCACACGCAACCAATATAAAAGGGCGTAAACAAGAAAAACAGCAATATTATACTGTAAGGGACATTTGACGCGCCACGTTCGGATTGGGGGCTTAAGACTTAGTAGTTGCCAACCTAAGGCCCGCTTATCTTGGTTTAGAATTTCAGATACTTTAGAATCTAAAGTATCTATTTGCGGCTTTATCTAAAGTTTAGATAAAGCCGCAAAATTTACAAAAATATGTGTTGTTTGCAATCATTTTCAAATGTTTACCTTGAAAAATATTGTACATATACGTAAATTTTTACAGTGTAAAAATTATACTACTTTTTGTACATGCAGGCTGCAGCAAGACAAGTGGCTGCTGTTATCTACCATGAAGAGCAACATCAAATATAGATAAAGAGAGATGTAGAGAAAGATAGTCACATGGAGGAGAAATAACCTTGAAAAATACAGTACCTACATATTACTGAATTTTTACAATGTAAAAATTTTACAGTGACGAAGTATGACTTTTGAAGTTTCCATTGTTTATTTTAACAGGTTTATTTTGATGCGATTAGAGGTATTTTGCTTAAGTAAAAATATCAATTTAAATATGTATTAGGAAAACATCTGATATAGATTTTTGTTATGTAATAGTTTGTAATCACATTACCGTCCGCAACCTCTTGAAAAGTTATCGTGAGTTCAATTATAAAATGGTTGATTTCCCCTGAAATACCGAGAAAAAGTTCCCGGCACGTCGGCCGCCGTCCGGGACGCTCGCGTCTGCCGTCCGGATTTTATCTCGTTTATTATTTATTTACGGCCGCGGCCCGAGGCGGGCCGGACTTGCTTCGCTTCTGATAAATAGAAGGGAAAAGGAAAAATCCGAGGCAGCGGAGCGAAGTTGCGGATGCGGTTTAATTTCAACCGAGAACGTGTTTTTGAGCTCAGCTGAATAAATGGTTGCGTCTATAGCCCAATGGCTCGCGTCGTATCAATGTGATCGAAAGAGTTAAGCAACGACGGGCGCGGTCGGTTTGTGGACGGGTGACCGCTTGTGGCAAAATTACCTGTGACAATGCAATAATTTAAATATGTAGTTTGTCCGAATAACCTGACCCGGATCTTCAGGATTGTGAAGCGATTTTGGGTTATTTAAAAAAGCGTGTTTTTTTTTAAATTGTAATTTATCATACCATCTATGTACGTACTCTGAGTTAATTTTCGTTTATGATATGTTTTTAACTTGATTTCGACCTGAATCATCCAAGCTTGGTTCCAGACGAAGGAACTCCACACCGGCGCATGACATAGCTACGAAATTGTGAAACTGCGTAATCGTGGTCTAGTCATAACTAGGTAATCTCGTGTTAAGATGGTCTAGTAGCTGGCCAGTCCCTTATTCATAAAGGGTTACGACAAGTAATAACAAATGTCAAATGGGTTCCGAAGACTTCGTTATCAGTACGACTCTACATCAAATAAATGTAACAGTTGACATATACATAATAAGATAGGTAACATACATAACTTAACATACATGAGGTCAGGCGGGTCACGCTTCATGTAGACTTCATATCGCTTAAATTTCTCTGCCTGCCTGTTTCCCAAACAGACGGGCAAAGAAAACGGACGGATTTCCACTGTCAAAGAAACAGAAATAATGGGAGCAAAGACAGATCATCCGCCCTAAGTCAAAACGCAGAGCAAAGGAACCATGATAATGTAAGTTAAAATGTCAATGCAATATTTATTCCTTCGATCACGGAAGAAAATCATTTTTTCTGGGTAGTTCCTGTGGGCACAGCAAAGGAATTTTAATGTTCTGTAGGTGGTTTACCAGATTAAAAAAACATGAGAACAGCACATGAGTGTGGTGATTTACAATTACCAAAGTTGCCACTCAGTGTGACAAAAGTACTAGGCACGCATATACAACAAGCGGTGGTCTGGCGCGTGGCGTGGTGGCGTCGCGTCGCCTACATAATTTAGTTACAATGACGGCGCTCGGTACTTCCCAACTCATTAGCTATCTCAGTATCTGTATAATGTGTTGAGCTATGGAGCGAAGCACTTCGGTAAACTGCAAATAATTTCGTAGAAAGCTTACTAGTGTGTACTACTAAATACATATCGCCTTTTTATACATGCAGGCAGCAAGACAAGTGGCCGCTGTTGTCTACCAAGAAGAGCAACATAAAATATAGATAATGAGAGATGCAAAGAAATATAGTCACATGGAGGAGAAATAACGATTTCCATCAGTCAACTTCTGTCGACAGTCGACTGCAGTTATTTTATGCAGCCAGGTTAAAAAACGGTGGTTAAAAATTCTACTCCATCAATTTCGTGCCTAGAACTTGCAGTCAAATTTTACTGTCCTTTTCATCCCTACAGTCAGTAACTTGCTCGACAAAAGCTGGCTTAACACGAGCCCGGTATCGCTGTGGCAGACGCGGCTGTGGGGATTTTGCTCGGCTAATCCGTTCTGACCGCCCCTGTGGACCCCTGCGCCCCCAATACTCCGTTTCAAAAGCCTGTTGAGTGTCTGAAGTTTGTAGGATCGATGATGGAGAAAAACTGATTTTAAACTTAACTCTTTACCAGGAACACAGAGTCTTCTATATCCTTTGAGGAGAACAAATATTCAGTTAGATCTCCAGATATTGCCTTTCCTGTGGACCAAACGCATAAGGTGATTTTGATATTTTTATGCCAAACAATTCGGTTAACCTTGCGAGTGTCACTTATAAATACATGACAGAAACCAAGATTATCATTGTTTTGTAGTCGGTTTTTTTTTAATATAAGCTATGGCCTTTTAACTGTTATCCCGTCTTTTGTTATATTAGTCTGTGCACGAACTTAGCGATTAAAATATTATATTGATTGTTGTGTTTGCATCGAAAAGGCGCAAAGCGTAGGGTTTGGGCCACAATAACGTGATAACGGGCGCAAAGCGCGCACTTACAGCCGTGGCGAACGAATCAATCAATCAGCGGGGATAATGAGCTGGGGTAAGATGGCGGCGGTGGGGTGAGAGCACGGTACGCGCGGCAGCGCGAGCGGGAGCGGCACGCTTATGATCGATAATCTAGCATTTTGTTATAGAATCATTAATGTCGTTACATTGTAATGGTTCTTCGAAAGGTTACGTACCACTGTGTTATTATAATGCTGCGAATTTTTAACCAAGGTAGGTACATACACCACAATTTGAAAAATCTTTGTCTATTCAGCTAGTCTATACAATGGATTTCGGCTTTTCAACTTAAGTTTATGTTACCGTGCTTAAGTTATGTAGGTAACTGGTGAATTTAAACTGGTAACTATTTAATCGGTAGTGCTATGGCAAATTTTAACAGTGATAGTGCTACCGGTAGTGCATTGGTAAATTAACCAGGTAACTAAGTTAGTAGGTATTCAAGCAATTACTCACCCACACCAGCTATAACGGAGTATGTTTAGTATTATGTGAACATCATGAGGAGAAAGTTCTCCATAATGTTCTCGAAGGCATGTAAAATAAACATTTTAAAAAAACATGCCAATAAGTCTGCCAATCGATCCGCACTTGGTCAGGCTGGTAACAGTCTTACCCCTCTCATCGCAAGATGGTTGGTCAACAGAAATTGATGCAGTAATGATACTAAAGATGAACATAATAGTCTATTCTAATTTCTAAATCGCTTCCTCTCATCACTATGCGGGCGGCGTTAGGGCGGACGGGACGAGTGACGTGTTTGTTTTAGGGGCCGCCGCTTTACGGAGGGCTTCACATTACTTGTGACTACGAGCTGATAAGCCGATAATAGTAAACCGCGATCCCGGGTACGAACCCCGGCCGGGGCATATATTTATTTCGCAGATAAATATTTGTACTTGGGTCGTGAATGTTCAATTGTGTTGTTTTCTGTGTCCAACACACGCAATACTTAGCTGCCTAAGTATTGCGTGTGTTGGACACAGAAGCGCAGGCTGTGTGTAGCGTTTATAAAAAAATGCTTCCATTAAGTTTTACAACGAAAGGTCTTAAAAAAAATGTTACTTACAGTTACAGTCTATCAGTGTGTTGTTTTCTGTGTGTGTCCAACACACGCAACACGTAGGCAGAAGCGCAGGCTGTGTGTAACGTTCATAAAAAAATGCTTCCAATAAGTTTTACAATAGGTCTTAAAAAAAAGTGGCAGTTACAATCTAATGTTACAGTCAGTTTATTTACCCTCCCAACGACGCTATTCGCATAGATACAGTGGAATACGATTCGTGTATCGATTTATCGATGCATTTGCAGTTTGCAGACGCAATGCTATACGAATTTGATACCCGATTAACATCGTGTTCTGAAAATGCAATAGAGCGGTAACAATCTCGCACAAGTGATGAGTCAGACTAAGGAGTCAGAGGATAATTTGTGATTATGATGTAGGTTGTAAGCGGAATGACGTAGATGTAATAACAAAACGATTGAAACAAAGTACATAGTTAGGTATACGTAAGTGCCTGCCTAATAGGTCACTAATAAGTCACTTTCACCTTTTACCTAATTTTGTCCTCACCAAATAAGGCTTAGAAGAGCCCGTAACCGTAACCTAACCCTACGCTTTTACTAGCAAACTACGCATTTACAAACCAAAATGGCCAATGCAATTATCACCAACTATGGCACCAACGTTGGCGTCTTGGCCAAACATGTCGGTCGGTGCGGTCGGTGCGGTCGGTCGGGCGCGGCGGCCTGTCATGGATCGGATGATCGGCAGCCGTCGTGTGCTTCGGTTTAGTGTAGCGCGACTGGTTGGTTTTGATAATAGATTTTAAAGTTTATTTTTATATATTTAATAATACTTAATAATAGTAATGGAGACTCGCGGCGCGGTGGTGAGTGAGCCTGACTGGCGAACAGCGAATCTTGGGTTCGAACCAAGGCGGCAGGATATTTATTTGCTATGTGTGCACGGGCCATGGATATTAATTTGTAGTATTTTCTGTGTCTCCGCCATCCGCACCGTGAAGGTGTGAGTGTGAAGGCGTTTATTTTATTTTCTTATTTGAGCGCATCACAACAGAATGAGTTTTGGATCTGAGTTTTTGATTCCATTTATTATTTTATCAAACCCCTGAATTTGTGTATTGGCTAAAAGAGTAATCCAATATCTAATACTGAGTATCCAATAAAACTTGGAAACTTAATTAAATATCAGTGTTTAAAATCTATGGAACCTAAACATACCTGGTGAAAAGTGGGCGTATGGTACAATACACATGCATGATGTTATCTTACGTTATGTTATGTAAAACAATCAATAATCCTCCAACGAAGTTATTTTATTTTAAAGATTCGATGAAATGTATAATGAAATATAATTTCTTCATCAACAGTTAAATATTTAAACTATTAAAAATGTATGGTTATGGTCACATCAACTTTCGTAACGTACGTATAAATATCTCGGTTTGACGCCGCATAATCTGCCAGCTTGGGTGCGTTGTTGGCGGTCGCGTGCTCCAAGCGGTAAGCGCGACGTAATAGTCTTGGTACTTTGTACATTTTTGTTAACTGATTTTTTTAAAAGTTTACTTACTGGAAGCTAAAAAACAGCCCAATTATAATTACGATTTACCTGAAACAATAAATACTTTGTTAGTTCTATTTTAATATATTTTCATGGAAGAAAATATTTTTTCTTCATATAGTTCTCATTTGAGAAGCTTTTTTTGTAGGACAGGTCGGCAGTTTCAAAATATTTTCTTGTAATAACACGGTTTATTCCTGCAATAACACACCGTATCGTAATCGTCTCAGTTAGCAGATCATTCAAACGCAGATAAGATCTGATCGCAATATAAAAATGGCGAGGAACGTGACATCGACTTGATATAGCTCCGCTCCTTTCATGTATCCCCTTCAAGTACACTTTCACGCTTTTTCAAAGGCATTTGTAATATAGAGCTCCATCAAAGTCAAGATGTTACAAAGATTTAAAAAATCCAGTGGCACATTATATCAGAACTTCAGTTTTGAACATTATTTAGGTATTGACAATGGAATCTAACGTAACGTATCAATTTTCGAGTCATGTGTGGAGTATGACTACAACTTGTTTATAGAGCACATTATCATGGTAGGTATATGTATATCTTAAGTCGTGTGATGAGCCAGTGAACATTAATCACATGAGGGTCACTTGTAACTGCGGACGTTACGGTATTCGGTTTGTCAGGCCCTTTGGCGCAATCGGTAGTGACCCTGTCTGTTGCGCCAGGGGTCGTGGGTTCGAATCCCACTCAGGACAAATA